>JAKKPZ010000188.1:0-107073 GCA_022814885.1 Ditylenchus destructor
AAAGCCCTTTCTATATCCGGAGCGAGGGTAACTTCGTTGGTTGGTACAGACAACTCTCCTCAAATTATATATGCCGGAAAAAAGACTGTTAACATAGAAGCCAGCACAAACGATTATGTAAGTGGCGAGTTTTCTGAAAGCCCATATATGAAGTTGAAAGTGATGGGAAAAAGCATATGGAATATGAGCAGGTTCCAGGGCCACCACTTAGATGTCGAAATATATGATAATGAGAATTTTAAGGATGGTTGTTTTGAACTCTTCTTACCAAATGAAAATTTTGATGTTGAGAAAGAATTATTGGTTTCAATTTTTAATAACCAATCGGTGGGCGATAAATTCGAGGACAGTCATTACGATTTTGAACACGATAAGCATGAAATCCGCATAAAAAAACACTTCTCTTATGGGAGGAAAATTGTATTATGCAAGATATTTATCCACCATTTTGTAGAAAGCTTACAAGTTAACATAAATTCAAATTTTCGCTTGCATGTTTATTTCAAAGAAAGTGTTATAACTCCGTATGCGTTAGATATATTCCACGACATTTCAAAAGCAGAGTCGATGTACGGACATAATCTGGACAGTTTACTATTTTTTGCCGAGCAAAACCTTACGAAATATTCTCGATATTACGGACACAATTCGGTTCTCGATGTTATAATGCACCATAAGGAGACTCCTGTTGATTTTGTTGTCAATGGAAACGCATCCCAGTTGTTGTTCTATCCCAAGGGTGTTTATAAAAGCTTGATTTTCGTCGAAAAACGTAACCCTGCTTATATATTTATCAGAGACATATATCCATATGTGACAGACGAGTTGGTCTTTTTTGTTTATATAAAATTCGAAGAGAATTCACCACTGAACTACACAGCATATTTTAAAATAACGCACAGTTCGTATAAAGAAAGAACGTATAGTAGCTTAGTGATAGAATATTACTACAATGAGACAGAACGTTGCAATGTAACGTTCACTAACTTTTTTTACCAAGAAGCTATTTGAAGCAAACGCCCGAAATACATTTGCACATTGGACACAGAAAATATCACAAAATTGTGCCAGCAAAAGAAGGTAAATTCACTGTAACGGAATATGTGCGA
The DNA here is from genome assembly GCA_022814885.1 of Ditylenchus destructor. Lineage (NCBI taxonomy): Eukaryota > Metazoa > Nematoda > Chromadorea > Rhabditida > Anguinidae > Ditylenchus > Ditylenchus destructor. Next base: position 1,110 of record JAKKPZ010000188.1, read on the forward strand.
AATAAAATTCACAAAGTAGTTCAATTTAAAGAATTCATTACAGTGATCAAAATGGATGATTTGAATGATGTGTCTACACTTTGCTTTCCCGGTGTATACAGTAAAAAAGAATTAATTAGTTTGAAACATAAAAATGTGCTGCTCATTGTCCATGTTAAAACGAGAAAAATGCTTTTCTTGCAGAATTATAATCAATACACAGACGAATTAATGAATATTCGGATGATGTTCAGAAACGATGAAACAACGATTTGGCATTTCATCAAAAACTCAAATTATTTCGTAGACCACATTGATAGTCAAGACGAGCGATTAGTTCATAAAGTTATTGACAATGACGAGGTGTCTTTTATCGAGGTCAAGCACCATTTTGAAATTCATTTGAGTGATACACCACATCCATGTGTTTTGGTGGTTAAAGATGATCTGAGCACAGTTTCAGTTACTACAGACAGCGATGGCAAAGTGTTGTTCATAAACTACAGCAAAGGTCAAATAGAAATATACAACTGGGAAGAGAATCCAAATTTACGACCGCTCTTTTTATTCGGTGGTTCAGTGTTTGATATAATTGAATATTCCATCACACAAGTAGATAATATGACCAAAGCATTGGCACATAAGAAAGAAAAGTTTAAATTTGAATTATTTTAAAGTTGTATTTCTTCGTCTGACCAGGGAGGTACCCAAGATGTCATCTTTCCCGGCTAGTGGTGAAAATTTTTCGCTCCCTCGCTTTCTTTAACTGTATGCACCACACTATTTCGTCATTATCTGACTTCCTGTGTGTATATTTTCGAACATTTACCTTTTTTGAATAGAAGCAATGTTGGATTTTAAGGGAGAAATCTTAAGCTTTGTAGAGGATGTCCTTCAAATTTAACGAAATAATGACACCTTGGGTACCTCCCTGGTGAGTCCCAATTACGTCCTTCCATATAGCACTTGTTTAATGGCCGAGCAAAAGGGCTACTCAGCGGATCGGGCAAAAGTCGCGTTAAATAGAGGGTCCCTATTTTACGGCGTAAAATCTCCCAAAAATTGGTTTTTGTATTTGATATCCATTTCAGGTAATAATTTTACTGTTTTTAGTTATTTTTAGCTACTTTTAGCTAACGTTTTGCTCAAATATCTAAAAACCAGGAAAAAATATTCTCGGTGCCCGAGAGAACACATATGCAAATGAAAACACCTCTGTAATTTAGACCTGTTTTGATTGTGTTATTACAGGACGTCATGGGGATTCATATGTAATCATGTCTTGCTTGTTGTCCATTCTCCCGCTTTGTTTCTCCATAGTCAAATTTGACGTTTTCGATGAATGAAAGCGTACGTCTATTATATTTCGTATACAAAACAATTACTTTATGTATTGATTGTAAAATCTAATATTTCCATTGGAAATGCTAATGAGATTGGTGAGTTAAAACTGCGCTACCAAATTTTAAGCCAGTTTGCAGCCGGCCGTCTCGAATTCACTCAGCATTCTGTCTTTGCTTTTAAGCAGTGGTTGATAAAATATGCGATGGAGTTTTACGTTATATTTTAATTTTATTGTTAGTTTCCAATGGAAATATTTAATTTTACAAGCCGTAATCGCTTTATAAATATTTGCGCATTTTACTCTTCTCTTCAGAAATGTTAGAGTACATTACTGATTCAAATTGCTGTATTCCACTTTTAATTTATAAGTTTATTTTCTATTTTATTACCCCAACGCTTCTAAATATGGTACCATTGTTCCATATAAATTTTATTCAAATATATATTCCCATATATTCTTTGTTTATAAACCAACCACTAGTTGATTTGAAGCATAGCTGGAATATCGATGTTTGGTACATTGGTGGCCAATTATGATGTGACATTTTTATTTTCAACACGGTAATTCTTTTACTTTACAACTTTAAAAACCTGCACCTTTCTGACTTTTAAGCTGCGGCTGAAAGGAGATTAAGTGTAATTTCCAATGTACATATTAAAGTTTACAAGCAATATAAATACCGTATTACCTGTAATTAACTCTCCCCTCAAATTCAAAATGGTTAAATAAATTTTCAAAAATTTTCCGAAAAATGGCCAAAAATCCCCAAAAATTTTCGCGCATCGCCTTTGACGGGGCGCGAAATATTACGGTAAAGCTGCGCCGCTTTTCATAGTTTTGTGCTTGATACTTTATTCTAAACACTAATTTTCAGTATTACTCCACAGGCCAGAAGTAATTTCATGTTCCCTTCTGTGTGTAATAACGGCACGCAAATCGATGGACTTTGGTAGGCCATTTTAATATGAAAAACAAAGATACCAATGCCCCTTCAATTCAATCCAAGGACCACACAGAAGCTTGTCACTGTTTGAATCGCTTACCCAATGATTGATAACAAACGGTGAACGGCTTCCGTTTAATGGCAAAAAAAGCAATAAAATTATCGAGTAATTTGCTGTTCCGATTAGTTTTGTTATCTCTTCAAAGGACCCTTTGTTTTACTCTTTTATAGCGGAACATAACTGATAATAAGTTCGCTTAGAAATCGATTTTGCAGTAAATTTCGGTATTTTGGGTACCGGTTTAGTATCCAAAGCCCTGTGGTATGCGGTAATTAATACTATGCCGATAATTTGCAGCCAAAAGCGATTTCTTTGAACTGAAAAATATTCGTCTAGTGTAATACTAATCCAAGTTTCAGTATCGCTAAAGTTGAGCAATGAAACCTGTGTCCAGAATTATTTTGCTCGCCTCGATCACAACCTTTATTTTATTGCTCGGCCTACCTGGATCGAGTGCTTGGAATGACAGAAGAAACTATATGTCGCCGGAGAAAATGCTTTATTTGCACATATCAAGTTGGTTCTGGATTATTTTAGCCATTTTCCATGCGTAAGTGACATTTAGTCCCCGACGACACTTATACCTCGGGAGCACAAACTCTGAGTTAATAAAAGAAATTCTTTTTGGTTCCAGAAGGCTAAATTGCAAAATTTTCTGAAAATGTATCAGTTTTCGACTTCCTTGCCACAAGCAATCGTGTCTTCGGTCACTCTGGCTTTAATCTCGAATTTGTTTCAGAAGCTGGGATCGGTCTCACTTTGGACTTTGACGAACTGGCTGACGCCATGGCTCTCTCACGATTCAGGGAAACAATCAATGAGAATGGACTTCGAGGATTCGCCAATTTTATTCAAGGACTCTCTCCCGATGAGCACCGCAAATTGACTGCTTTGTCTAGTGGAATACTGAATGGGATGAAACCGGGATTCCGTGACTTGACAAACGCCTTGGGAGAGGGAGATAACGTAGGGAATGAACTGATTTGTTGCCTGTGGATATGTTTCTGTGAAAGAAAAAGTGGAAGTTTTGAACTAATTTCAAAGGAATTTCTTCCGGCAACAAACCTTTTCGGAAGAGTCCGTTCCACGTATTCCTCGAGGGATACATCAGGGGTTTTGTCCCGGCGTTAGTTGGTCTAAGTATTCCTTTTTTATATACTGTCTCTTTCTAACGCAGGCCTCACGGCCTGATGAAATCTGCGTTATATGGAGACCAGCGCTATAAAGAGACTCGACTATATATTTTCCTTTGCAGTGGGTTTGGTTCCCGAAGACGACGAAATTTGGATGGCATCTCTGGACCTTTATGGATAAACTGAGAGAAATGTCGAACAAATATGGAGGGAATTTGGAAGTCCGCTACAAAATCAACGAAACTTTTGGCACTCACAGCTGCCCTTGCGAACTTTGCATCCAGAACGACGACTCTGGCTGTGTCGATGTCGGAGAGGACAAACTCCATATCGCAAAGAAGTATCACGGATAGAATTTCGGAGACTCTTCAAGGATCACTTTTCTATTGAAATCCACAAATTTTGATTACAATTTTCATGTTCAAGTTTATTATAATGGAAGTTATAATTGGGTTTTCTTCAATTTCTTAATCTGCAATCTTTCTGTTCTGGCTATATAACGATTAGCCAGATTAAATCATTCATTCATTCATTAATTCATTCATTCATTAAAGTGCAATGAATAAATAACAAATTCTGAGATGAAATGCGTCGATCACACCAAAAATTCGAGAATAGAATTTTACCATAGCCATATTTAGTGAAAAAAAATTTCTTGAAATTATAACGTAAAAATCCAAATTTTATTACCGAAGATATATTTATAGTTGTAGCATTTTTATTTATAAACTGCACAAATAAACGGAATCTCTGGTGATTTTCTACAAATTATGCGAATTTTCCGTGTTGGACCAATGACCCTTTTCCGGGTCGGAAAGCATTCTGTAGCACTTTCGCGAAGAATCTGAAAGTATTTAATAATTTTTTGAGTTTGTCTTATTTAACACTTTTTTATTACCTGGGCAGCAAAGCGTACATAACGGCTAATAGTACACCACTCCAGAATAACGGGTCACTGATTGCCTAAAGTGAAAATGTTCATTTTCAATAAATAAACTAGTTTTTAAGATAGAACTTTTTTCAGCCAAAAATACAGCCACTTTCCTCAAAAAAGTTTTTCCAGAATGTTTTACCGCAAATTTTACCGCAAATTTGAAATCACATTCCAAAATTTTACTTGTTTACAGTACTCAATATACTCACATTAAATGCCATTCCCACCGGAGGACTGGGAGGCGATCCGGGAAAATGCGGAGACACAACTTCAGAATACAGAATAAAATATCCAAAGTGGATGCCCAAGAAAAGTATCTGAACCGCTACGTTCGGCCACATCTGAAATTGACATCCTAAGTCGAGAACGCGGTCAGAGAAATCTAAAAATCTAAAAAATCTTACCCAAGATCTGGTGATAAGCGCCAAATGCACGGCGTGACAGCAGAAAAGCGCTGTCATTAGGAAGAAGCTGGAATTATATTATTACTTGGTTCCAAAAGACTTGAGAATTTAGCTCACCTGAACACCCAGATATCGTACTCGCTGTCGATATAGGTCTAAAATGAATACTTAAGAATTTTAGCGTGACTGTAAAATGAAGGAAAAACGAAGTGTAAATTTTTAAAAATAACAGAAAAACTTGAACTTAGAACAACTTACAAAATGACCCGTGAAGTAGACCACACTGCTCTGCCAGAAAGCGTCCAGAACATTTAAGAAAAAGTTCGTCTTCGTATAAATCTAAAAATAGTGAGTTCATTTTTATTCGTCTTTTCTATTTTTCGCATATTTTTACGTAGCACTTTTAGTATTTACTAATTTTTGGGACAATTTCACATTTTTTGGCAAAATCATCAAGAAACGAAATTGTGGCCAATTTTAAAAATACTTGAAAATAAAAAAACGGCACTTCGCAGCACTGTTCAAATTCTCAGATCGGACTAGTTTACAATTATATTATACTTCGAAGATAGTCAAGTAAATAGAATCGCCTTCACACTTGCCCACCAAGCGATACAATCGCGGTATTGTCCTGGCATTTAATCCCAAACTTAAGTATGGGCCCAATTAGTATACCCTGAGACAATATGATCGGACCAATACCCCCGAATGTATTCCTTGATGGCCAAAAAGGTATTCCCCAAATAAAATCAGGTTAACCGTTAATCTTTCCTTCTCAGCGCTGCTCAAATTCTCAGCTCAGATAGTGTAAGGCTTTACCAGTATACTCCAGAATAGATTCAAGTAAATAAAATAGTCCTAAAACTCGCCCACCAAGGAATATATTTGGAGGTATCGCTCTGGCGCTTAATACTAAACTTAGGAATTGGTCTAAGCCTAATCAGTATGCGCTGGCATACAGTATGCCAAAGGCCAGGCCCAATACCCCCGAATGTATCCCTTGGTGGTAAAGTTGGTATACCCCAAATCGAATAAGGTAAACAATTTACCTTTCCATTCCTGCCCTTGTCATACAAGCATGGATTGGATAACAGGTTTTCAGCCGCCACGTCTTGATCGGTTATGCCATAAAGTAACGGTTGCACACTGCAAATCGGAAAAGTTGGTAAAAATTTGTAAAGGTATTGAGAAACGCACCTGGTAAAAATTATAGGATAAAGCATAGAATAGATGGGGTCGACTGGCGCGAATCCGCTGAATCCGTTGTAGAACTGAGCCCAGAAGAAAACCAGCACGAAACTGGCATTTTTGTCGAGAAAGTAGAGAATGACAGACGCCAAGCGGTAATAGTTCCAGTGGCCATGGACCAACAGCAGCTTCTTCAGCATCCGAAATCGAGAAAACGCAAAATCCGATGCCATCACTGCCTGAACGATACAGTAATGTACTGTAACCTTTCTAATTATACCCCTGGTAACTCATCAAAAGATGGAACTGTGAAGAAAAACCTGCTTAGCCGCTAGAAAGTCCCCTGTCACTACTCACTTCAAACATACTTCAAGCATACTTGAAAATTTGTCTTATCTTAGCCATTCACATACTGTAAACTCTAATTATAACCCCGGTTGCCTGAACGCGGGAGAACGCAAAATCCGATGCCATCACTGCCTGAACTGTACAGTAATGTACTGTAAACTTTCTAATTATACCCCTGGTAACTCATCAAAAGGTGAATTGTTGAATTTGTTGAATTTTTGTTTGGTATTTTCTAGAACTTTTTGAATAGTATTGTGGATCTAGGCTAGGACTACAATATTCTTCAAACAATGCTAGAAAATTCTAGAGAAGAAAAAGGTTCTGTGGAAAAAAATCAGTCGACAATTTTTCTTCTGATGAGCAGTCGGGGGTATAATTAGAGGGTTTATGGTATGTTTAGCCGCTAGAAAGTTAAGCTAAGACAAATTTTCTGGTATGTGTCAGCTTTGAAGTGGGTAATGACAGGGGACTTTCTAGCGGCTAAACCGGTATTTCTTCACAGAAGTCATCCACCGTTATTTTCAATGTTTCCACTTTTCCGAGCATCGCCTCCGGGTCAAAACATGCAAAAAATGAGTAGCTCACACGCTATGATTCGAATTTTAATAGCGTCTGTTTCGCCATTTCATTAGTATAGAATGACATATTTTCACCTGCAAGCCTTCCTTCCCGGATATCCCAACGCCCACATCCGCTCCCAAAATCATCGGAACGTCATTGGCGCCGTCGCCAATTGCCAGCACTTTTCCAGACTTGGCAACATTTTCTGGATTCCCCGCATAGCCTCTTAGGTTTTTCTTTACAGAAGTCACCACGTGCGCTTTTTCCGCTGGAGTCATTCGGTAGCACAAAATTGATTCACTCCTGAAATCCAGTTATAATTTGTTACAAACAAAATTTTTCCGGCGTGATTTTCAATTTTTGCCAAATTTTCCACCAATTGATATAAAAAGCAACAATTCGCACCTGGCCACCAAATCGATCATTTGCTGATTTCCCGCTTTGAACAGCCTCACACCTTCAGAAGACAAAATCACGTTGAACTTTTGCTCATTCAGAGGCGTTGTATCGAGCGCAGTGGTGGCCGACTGCAAATCCTCGGAGGACTCAACCACCAAGACCGAGGACGTGGGTCGAAACAGGTGACATGAGTGAGAAATGTTCAGTGCTGTTTCCAACTTGTCACCGGTCAACAGCCAGACTTGGATCCCGGCGAGGCGGAGACTCTGGAAGTAAAGGGCATTCGTTTTAGAAAAGTTTCATGTCAAAAGCCAAAGTTGACATTTGACGCGACAAAAGTTGTGTCTGACAACTGTGGTTAGAGCACAGAGTTTTTGTCGCTTCAAAGTCTCACGCTATTTGGTCTCCCAAAAAATTGGGCGGTTCTTTACTGACCAATTCTTTGCTTTTACTTACTTTTTTTGATTTTTTTGAAATTTTTTCAAACACTGAAAAATATAAAAATTCTAAGACAAAGTTAAGAAATTCAAATTTTCCACTTGGGATCTGATCCTTCCTTAAACTTTCATCCACGTTGATCGATCTTGCTTCCTATTCCCGGTTTACGTGATCTTTGAACTCTTAGAGAAAGAAACTTACTTCAATTGTTTCTTTTACGCCGTCCTGAAACGATATACAGTTAACTGCTATCTTTCTAATTTTTTGCTGAGGATCGTTCCAACCTGAAGTTTATCCTCTATCGCCGTAACCCCGAGGAGTGTAAAGTCCTTTTCAATCTGGTTCGCCGATTCGACCAATAAAGTGTCCTGGTCGTTACCTTTACAGGCTTGCTCTACCTGAAAATAGTATTAAGCTAGCCTTACTAGCAATTGTTGTCGCCTTACAATAACGTTTTAGATGGTTTGAATTTTTTTTGTAGGGGTCGATGCTCAAAAGTAAAGCGCGATTTTTTCAGCGTCACTTTCATTTGGCGCAGAATTTGGTATTTCATTTGGGAATTCCTTTGAAATGATTGAAAGTGAAAAGATCATTTTTCAAAAAATCCCAATTCCTCACCAGCCTCCGGCTATCGACCCAATCCTCAAACTCCTCGATCTCGACCCATCTCATGGCCAAGCACAATGTCCTGAGGCCTTCAGTAGAGTACTTCTGCAAACGCTTCCTGGATTTATCCACGATATCCCGATCCATTTTAGTGTCCAGCCGCCCCATTATTTCGTCGTCGGCGCCTTTGCACAGCATCAAAATCCTGGACGCATGTTCCGATTCTGTCGCATGTTGCAAAAATATGGACATTCTCTTCCTGCACGAGTCAAATGGAATCACTTTCAGGATTTCCCATTCGAGATTAGTGAATGAGTTTAGGTTAGATGGAATGTAAGCGGGTTGCCGGTCTTGGCAGTCGGATATGGCTGGATCTGAGGTGTTGATGCGGACTGCGGTTTGGAAAATTGTGCGCCGAGATAGGGCAAATCCTGGAAATTATATACTGGATTACCTCGGAAAATAAACCCGTAGGGTAAATTTTCCGGAAATATACACTGGCCCTCCAAGAGGGATACATCAGGGGGTATTGGACCTCGAACTTCCCTTAATAGTACTTCTACCTAATGCGAATGTATCAAGTTCGTGAAGGGGGCTTATCAGCGATCAGCCTTGAATTGTCATTAGGGGGTATCTGTAGGGCAGGTACAATACCCCCTGAGGTATCCCTTGGAGAGCAAATGAAAAACTCCAATTGTTGGTTTACGAATGAAAATGTTCCGGAAATACCCTCTAAGAGGGATACATCAGGGGGTATTGTACCCTGAACTTCCCCTAATAGTAGAAATAAAAAATTTTGAAAATCATAAATTGACAAAAAAATAAGATGGGACCGGATAATAAGATTTCTGAAAAGTCAGCAGAAACAAGATCTCTGCTTAAATATCGTGACTTTTCTCCCAAAAATGTCCAAGAACTTGCCATATGCCCCTGCAGCTTTCACCAGACACAACTCGTCCGGACTTTCTCCGTCGTACATGCATTTGTTTTCCGTTGGATCCGAACAGTTATCCACACTTGGTCCCTTTCGCTTACTCCCGTCTGTTTCTTTCCGAAACAGTCTGCAAAAAGATTGGTATTCTATAAGGCTAAGCTATGATTCTAAGCTAGAAACTGACTTCCCAATACTGCTGATGCGACGAACCAAATCGTTTGCGCTGAAAGAGAACTGCCGAATTGAAATGCCGGAGGGTGTGTTGAGGGCAGTCATTGGAGTTTGACATATTGGTGGGCTGAGGTTGGATTTGGAAGTTGGAGACAGAAGTTCGCTAAACGTTTTGTACTATGGATCCAGCAGTTCAAAAATGTTTTTTATTGTCTTAAGCCCGGCCTACAATCAGAGAATATTCGATGAAACAATGTGATGAAAAAGCCTTTTTTTAGGGTCACAATTCACTATGCCGGCCTGAAATCTGATATTACTCATCCTATGTCAACTTTTTCTGTAGTTTATAATGGCACAATTTTTTCAAGTTTGCCATTTTTTGACCAAAAAGTGACATTTTCATCAGAATTTCATCAAAATCTGATGAAAATCTGGTGATAACGGGATAAAATGGGCACTTTTTGGCGCGAATACAAATATTATAGTGTACTATTATAAACAAGAGAAAAGTTGGCATAGGATGAGTACATCAGATTTCAGGCCGACATTGTGAAAAGTGACCCAAAAAAGGCTTTTCATCACACTGTTTCATCAAATACCCCTGATTGTAGCCCGGGCTTTAAAAGTTTAATAATTCGGTCCTGAAGAGAAAATATTGGGAAAGTTTCGCCGGTAAAGTAAGCAAGCCACTTTTTCGGATCTAAAAATTTTTTTTGAACTCTCAAAATAAGGTTTTGGCTCTAAAATATCGACCATTCCATAAAATTTATTCTCAAAGCTCACATATTCGGCGACTTCGGCGAAGCAGGCTCTTTTGCACCGTTTGCTACTGCGCACCCCACCCCAAACTTCTCATATCCATGAAACGACGCCGAATGAACCATACTGCCTTTCCTCTCCTCCCCATTCACCTGGAGCGTTGGTGTGTTGAGATCTGCTTTCGAATCCAGCTCCGCTCCCATCTCTGATCCTGGATTCTGGTCTTCAGTTCCGGCATAAAAAGCGCTGTTCCCGACTTGGAACACGTTGTCTTCGTCGACATAGCCTTGTTCAACGTCGTCGATTTCTTGTTCTCCTCTTCTTCGGACCATAACGGTGTTGCAAACGGCCATTGTCAGGAAGAAGTAGAAAATGTTTTCACTTTGAGTGGACGGACAGGTGTCCTGAAAATATTTGATATTGTCGTAAAGAGGATGGATTTGCAAAATTGATTCACTGAACCATAAACTGAAAATTTTTCTTTCAAAAGATTTTTTGCAAACCAAACATGGCAAACTCGATTTCTATGTCAAAATTACACTCGAAAATTTTTGGTCAAAAGTTCAAACGATTAAAAACACTTCTTTAAGTGTCTTCTTTCCACCAAAGGGATACATCAGGGGGTATTGGTCCAGGCTTACATCCAAAAGACGTACTGATTAACCTTAGAGGTCAAGTGGCTAGAACTGTTATGAAAAGACCTCTTTAACAGATGTAAGGCTAATAGTACACACTTTTCGAGAATGATCAAATTGCTTACCTTATTATGCACAGCTGAACTTCCCTTTGTGTTCTTAGGCCATGTCTCTTGTGTCTCTTTGTCCGACTGAGCTGGCCTATAGTTTTTTCTAACATAATCCCTCAGCTTGTTTCTCAGCTCAAAGTTGAGTGCGATCGGCTCCTCATCTTCCACACTCTTCAGATGTTTTGGCCTTTTCTTCGCTTTTGATTTCGAGGCCGATCGAATCTTCTTCATGATCCATCCTTTTTCTGTATGCTCTTTGGCAATACCGTTGTCTGTCGCCTTTTTAGCGGAACTTTGTCTCCTCGGCAGCTTCTCGGAAGGCTCATATCCGATTCCGTCAATGGCGCAGTATCTGAGTTGGAGATATAGGTTAAAGATCAGTTGAAGTAAAGGTATGAATTGTCTTTCGCATTTTTCTAGATTTTTCTAGAACATTTTTGAAGAATATTGTAAATTTAGTTTTTCTAGGAAATTCTAGAAGAATGAATAATGGCCCAAACGAATACTAATCGAGATTTAAAAATTTTTACCCAAATTTTTCTTTAATGTTCCAAAAAATGTTATGGCTAAATGACAGTGGGAGGATTTCCGGGGGTAAAATTATTTTTTCTTCCAGAATAACTGAGTACAAACCTGAAAACCATTTTGTTCTCTGTCAAAGTGCCCGTCTTGTCCGACAAGACATACTGAATCTGTCCCAACTCCTCGGGAATGTTCGACGTTCGACACACTAAAGATTTGTCGGTGTCAGGATCGTACATGTCCAAATCATTTGACATCAAATAACATTGCCCCAATTTGATGACTTCCACCGTTATGTAAAGTGACAAGGGAATCAGAGTCTAAAATTTCAGGATCATATTTTTCCCCGAAAATGTGGTTTTGAGTTTTGATAGCAAAAATCACAACTTTCATAAGCTCTAACCTGGTAGCATATTACGAACTCAGCGGATTGTATGATGGCATTTATAAGTAAGTTGTGATGATGTTTTAGAAAGGGAATGTTAGGTCCAATAGAGTCAAAGTAGTTGATCCACAAAAGCGATGCTGTGCCACTGAAGGTCTAAAAAGGTATTGCTTGAAGTGAATAACGGGAGCGAAATATCATCATGGTTCATCCAAAAATGGGCAACTTTGGCCATTTCTAGATGAATCCATATTCATTACGAGTCCTCTCTTCAAGGGATACCTCATGGGATATTGTACTTGTGTTTCAAGCACCCTTCTTGTCAATTGAATAGCATTAGATAGGGGGTATTACTAGAGGACCCTAAGATACAATTCCCCCTGAGGTATTCCTTCCTGCACAAATGAATATTCTTCATGCTTACCACTAAGACAATTAGCATGATGACGTAGACAACAATATAGTAATTTGTTGTCCTTTCCAGAGAACTTCGCTTGTATTTCACATTTCCGCTACTCAGCATTATTTTGGTTTCCTTTCCTAAAAACATATCACTTCAAATGTTTCTTCTTTTCAATTTTGAATTTCCCGCGAAATCTATAATTTAAACTGTATAACTTTTGGAATCACCATACCTGTATACATCACTACTCCTTCCAGAAACGCTGTGTTTCTCAATGTTTGTCCTCTGAGAAGAACGTTATCTCGGCTAATGTGATCAACTTTTTGGGTCCCAACATAGGTCACTGTGCCGGAAATGTTATTCAGACGACTGTCCGGCTGAGCGCAACTGATTTTTAGCCGAAAGTTTTCCGGTTCCAGCTTTGCGGTTTTCTAGAAATGATTAGATATTGTACAAAAATTATTTTTAGAAAATCGGAAACTGTTTTGCGACCTGGAGCAAAATACCGCAAAAACGACAATCGACTTGTGTGGTCTTGTTCATTATCTTGCACTTGGCATAGTGCAAAGAGTAGCTCGTCCGGTTCATAAAGATATGCAGCTTTGGGATTAATTTTATTTGCTACGCTGCTTATCGAGTGAGACGCTTTTGTATCTCTTTGCAAAGGAAAAAGAAAGGACCACACAAGTCGATTGTTATTTGCGCTACTTTAATAAAATTTAGTGACATCTAGCAAAAAGTTACATTGCAAAAATTCTTGCAGGAAGTGAGCACTGTTCTTTGCTTCAAATTGCTTTCGCCGTCCAGATTCGACGTCTCCACAAAAACAGCTCCATGAGGATCCGATGACCTGACAATGACCATGTCCGCTGGAATTTGGAAAGGCTTATAATTTTCTCAAGGTCAACTTCGCCAAGGTACCTGGAATTTGCTGGTCACAAGAAACGTGGATTAGATCCCCGACTAGCAAATGCTCCCACCAAGTCTTCCGGAATCTTTTCTTCTCACTGAAAATATATTGCAATTTTTTGGAGTTACTATTCCAAAAGTTACCAATCCCAAACATAGATGACGCTCCGGTTCACCCTGTGATCCGCCCTCCTCCTTCGCCAGTCTTCCAGGAAGTCCTTCAAGGCGGTCAAACCAAGCACAAAAACCACCGGAAATGTTTGTAAATAGGGACTGAACGACCCGAGCGCAGGGATGTAGGCCATACCTGCAATTCATTTTTCTCGGAGTACTTAAAGTAGTAACAGTTTTTCACATTTCACTGTGAATTCACAACTTAGAAGCCCCATCACATTCTAAAAAAACTGGCACCCAAGTATAGTTGGTATGGCTCTTTCTAACGGAAATTTTAAGATCCGAAATTAGTATTCAAGATTTGAACCCTATCTTCCATCAAAAGCCTTTAAAAGTAAAATCCTCACTTCCAAATTCTATTTTTCGGGGATTTTGCTATGGGAATTGCATTTTAGATTTGGTCAAAATTTTTCTCCGGGAGGTGACTTTAAAAAATTTACGACACTCAGGGCCGTACCCAGAAAAAATTTCGGGGGGAGGGGGGTTGAGATGCGAAAAAACGCATTCTTAGGGGTGCATTTTTCAAATTTTCTCGAAAATTTTGAAAACTATAGGGTGACCCTATTGTTTTTTAGTTTCCGAATTTGGGGGGGGGGTTAAAACCCCCTAGTTACCGGCCTGACGACACTGCTCAGTGGGTCTTTCACACCCGAGAATCGATTGTATACCATTCCCAATTTCGACTTACCAACAATGATGATGAAATATATGTTCGCCCATCTGAAATGGCAGATTTTAGTGAAAAACTTGGACATAACTGTAACATAACGGTTTTGTCATACCTGTGAAACTGTTCCCACAAGTTTTTCGGCACAAAAGTTATCAGCGAATATTTCGTGGTCGAGATCTTGTTGCTGCAGAATTGCCGATAATTCACGAGCTTGTGTCTCGGTACTCCTCGGCACAACCAATTCGGCTCAATTGCGCGGTCATTCTCGGAGCTAAAATAAGCCACAAAGTTCATAGGAACGAAAAATTTATGCTTGCAATAGAAAGATTTTGCGAACAAGCTATTTTGTTACCTGAAATTCGACCCCGCTGAGTCCGAATCTAATTTTATTTACGATTTAGGGTCCACTCTAAAGATCGAAACGGCGATCCTAAGGGTCTAAACTCACTAACATTCTCATTTTAAGTCCTGAAATACAAGTGTTAAGAGTAATTGCAATATGTTCTCGATCCTTAGGGTCGTTGTATTAATCCTTAGGGTTCCTTACTTACTAAAATTATATATAAAATATCTGTAATTCATATACACTAAGCACGAATTTGACCTTATTTTTTACCTAGAATGATTACCTTAAGGATTGATACAACGACCCTAAGGGTCGAGAACACTTACCACATGAGAAGTATCCTTGCCACATGTATTACAGGACTTAAATGAGAATTTTTTGAGTTTAGACCCTTAGGATCGCCGTTTCGATCCTCAAAGTCGATCTTGGGTCGAAAACCTTCACGGACCTTCATGGACCTCACCTTGTGACATTTTGTGATAATGTCAGATTCGGAGTCTGCGGGCCCGGAAATCTTTAGAGTTGCAGAATATCGCCCAAAAATGGCCTGGAATATGTTGGTCCAAAATTAAGACTTTTTTGTACAAAATTGATATTTGCTCCTGGCCACCACTTCCTACGGATCTAAAATTTCTTGAAATCGACCCTATAAGCTGGTGGGCCAAAAAAGTTAGCTCACTGATTTTTAGACGCGAGCTACTGATTTTGTAGACCCAAATCTAGGCTTCAAAGCTATTACTGAGGCCTTAGGCTTAAGATGGGTTATATCCAAAAATATGCCAAGAATCTGGATTCATACCAACCTGGCATCTCTTCCTTTCCGGATAATGGAAGGAAATTTGAATATGGTCTCTTCGATTTGGTCCAGAAACGGAGTGGACGGAATCCATCGCGAGGAATTTCTTCTGTGAGCCTTTCTTCTGGAACCGTTAGTCGAAGAGCCCGTTGGCACGTTCGGGCTAGAGTCGGCGACCAAATTGGCCATAGAATGCCGCGGGATTGGAAAAATTACCCGTTCCTAAATAAAATTTTGAGAGTTTCCTAAATAAATTTTACTATCCATGCCTGGGGGCATGGAATCCAGTGAGAAATTTTTTGGGACTCTAGCTCTAGAAGTTATAATACAGATATCTGATATAAAATATCTGATAATACAAATATCTAATTCGACAATACTCGCCGGAATAACCAAGAAACAACGTACTTTTTAAATTGAATCCGGGGCCAAAAATCAAAGTTATGACCTTTTAAAGGTATCAATTGCCATGCGATCAATTGCCATTCAAAAAAATGTGTCACCAAATAATTACTTGCCCGGTGAATGACAAAAAGTCTCAAAAAGTATGCAAAAAACACAAAAATTGTATAATAAAAAGCAATAGTCGGATAAATTCATAACGGTTTATGCGAATATTAATATTTTTGCTGATCGAATCGATTGGTCTGCCTTCGATGTTTGTCCCATGTCCTGCTCCACACCCATTCCATTCCATCCCAGCCTGTCTTCCTTCCCTTATGGTCCCTTCTTTCATATTTGTGCTTTTTCTTAACAACGGAAAAGATAAGCGAAAGACGAGCGGAATGAATGCCATTCATCGCTCCGCAATTGTTTGAAAAAAATGACACATTCGCAGGAATTTTTTTCGGGTGGAATTTTAGCTTTCAAATTTTCAGGATTCAAAATTCATCAGGGATGATTTGGAGATTCGCAGGATTCTTGGGTAATTCTGTCAACAGAATAGAAGATTGTTTCATTCGGATTGTGGATGAATGAGCCGATTCTTGAATCATCAATGAACCCGTTCATAAAAAATTCGGAAAATGAAAAAAATTCCGGGATCCTTGATCTCAGAAATCCTGGATTTTTAGCCTGAATATTTAGCCCACACATTTTTCAATTTTTCAAACCCATGTTTTCTTCCAGGAATTTTGCGTATACGTGTTCCAAACCGCCTCAAAGAGTTCAATCGACGTGTGTGGTCCTTTGAAGAATGGCTTATTGTATTATTGGTTCCTTGAAATGAGGTAATTACAAATATGGGAAAATAAAAACGTTGC
Source organism: Ditylenchus destructor (assembly GCA_022814885.1). Taxonomy (NCBI): domain Eukaryota; kingdom Metazoa; phylum Nematoda; class Chromadorea; order Rhabditida; family Anguinidae; genus Ditylenchus; species Ditylenchus destructor. Next base: position 17,525 of record JAKKPZ010000188.1, read on the forward strand.
AAAGTAAACAATGAAATTTATTACCACAATTGCATAGAAAAAATTCCATAAAAATCATATTTGTACGGACAAAATCAATTACAATGAAATATTCACAAAATAGAAAGACCAATTTTTTTTACAAAAAGCATTGATCTATTTTGATGACAATTGAAGAAAGTTGCGTCGGTTGTGGCTTCAATCAAGCGCAGGCGATAGTGGAAACGTGGATTAGAAAGCGGCCTTTGGAGAGAGAATCCTGAAAAAAGATGAGTTTTAAATTCCGTACAATTTATAATGTCATTTTTGTACAATTTTGATAGGTGTTAAAAAATACATTCAACATTTCATTTACTCTAGAAAGTTCTAGAAATGTCTAAGCTAACACATTTTACAGAAGCGCACTCAAAATTTCATTCCAGATTCAAAAAGTTTACACACATTCATGTATGAGACTATTCTAGAATGTTCCAAAAACAGAGAAAAACTTACATTTGAAAAGTTGCCAAGCAAAAAAGAAACGGTTCACAATCGGCGCAGACATTTGGGCGTCAAGAAGTCTCGCTGTTTCCACAGAAACCAGCCGCAGGCGCCGAGGATCAGGAAGACGGGCAGGAGGAATCCGAAGATGAAGCACTTGAGGTTGAGTTCGTACTCGCACTTGCTCTTGTGGATGATGCCGATGATTCGGTCCGCTTTGCAATGGCCATCCTTGAAGTAGAACACTGAAAGTTTACAGGTAAAAAAGGTGGAAAATGTAACATAAACAGTTTACAAGTTCCAAAATCCGTCTTTTTTCTTGAAAAAAGGAGATAAAATAGCATTTTTCCTAAAAAATTTGAAATTTTTTGGCAGAAAGTACAAATTTTAACTTAGAAACTGACCTTATCCAATTTTGTGTCACCTTTTTGGCCATTTTTGATCAAATTATTCCATTTTGGAAAGTTTCAATTTCTCATTTTTGCCATTTTCAAAAAAAAACGTTAAACTGAAAACTTTCACTTTTCAAGTTCTAATTCAAGCCTACCCGATTTGCACTGCTCGTCCCTGTTGCACTCAATGTTGAATCCGGAGAGGTCGATCACGTACTGCTTCTCCTGCTTCGAGAAAGACTTGGCATCGATTCCACTCGCCAGCAGCAAAGCAAATAAGACGATAGACAGAGCGACAACTTTCTGGAACATGGCTTTTGGCTTCTAGAAAGATCTAGAAAAGCAAATTTTAGGAGCACGAAGCGAGTCTCGAAATAATGCCATTGCGGTAAAACAGACCCTGATGCAATTTCGATCCGGATAAAGGGTGAACAGCAGGACAATAGTGGGAATGACAAATAGGGGAAACGATCCTACGGAATAGGTTTCCCGCGCGAACTATTCCATAGGGCCTTTCCCTATCTCCAAGGATAAATTTTTTGGCTCATACCAACTAGGGGAGATTACACCTATCCTTGGGCCTAAGCTTATATTGAGCCTAAGATTAAGTGTGAGCCTAATCCTAAGGGAATAAGTTCGGCAAGCTTAAACTGGAGCTGCCCTAAAGGTTCGTTTACCCCTGTTTGGATACAGCGGTAATGCCAATGGGTGTTGGATTGGGTCAATCTGAGTCTCAGGGTTAATGCTAGCCTAAGGCTCAGGCCATCGTCTGATCTCTGAGATCTTGTAACTCCCTCCCACTTTTCGTCTCCCGGAAATTTTGTGCCCCCAGGGAATAGTTATTTACGTACCCAAGGGGCACATTAGATTACCCCAGGGATCTAGTTCCAAAATTCCAAACCAAAAGCTTCATAGTGCAAATAATTGGTATAACGGTTATATACAAAATGGGAAAATGAACCAATTTGGTGGAAAGTTGATCAATTAAAACTGTTAATGAATACTAATATTAGGCTTAAGCGCCCGAACAACCCTCTTAAGCTTAAGCTTACGGCATAAATTTCCACTTGTGTAGAATTGTGTCCCAGCCTTTCTCATTTTAAGACCAAACTTAACGCTTAAACTTAAGTGTACGAAAAGTTAGAGCCCAGGGTCTCACCGAGTATGTGGCTCGAGAGAGTAGGGAGTGACCTTTTTGTCGGTTCCCCTTTTCCAGGGATCTAGTTCCAAAATTCCAAACCAAAAGCTTCATAGTGCAAATAATTTGTATAACGGTTTATATACAAAATGGGAAAATGAACCAATTTGGTGGAAAGTCGATCAATTAAAACTGTTAATGAATACAAAACAAGTGTTGTGGGCGAAGTGTCGGGCCTTTGAACTGTCGTCGTTGGCAGTCGAGCAATGATGAAAGAGCCTGACTGTATTTTTCTTTGCCATCTCTAACTACAGGCTTTGTCTTTGCCTTGTACTATTTTCTTTTCCTCACAAATCTGGGAAAAGCTCAGTGACGGAATTTGTTTTGGGCTGTCAGTTGTCCGGTCGGGCATTGGAATTGAGGAGAGACGTTCAAAGATGAGAGAATCGGAATGGAACCGTTATAGTTTCGATACAGTTTTGGAAGAGCAGTCATCGAAATCTCGCAAAAGGTTGCCTGTCTTTCCGTAGCTTACACTTTGATCTGGATGAGTCACACTTTGATGGATTGGTTTCGGCGTATGTTATAGACCAAATATTGGGCAAAACTTTTTTGTGTCTAAAATGTTTGAAAAATTGATACCAGAAAATGGCATTTCGTAAAATTTTTTAGGAAAAATGCCATTTTCGTGTAAAAAATGGCCGTTCTAAAAAAAATGAAAATACATTGCATACTATTTTCCGTCGAGTTGGGTAAGAAAAGTGACCTCAGAAAATTCTTGTTCATATAAAAAAATTGTCAGAATCCTGAAATTTAAAAATGTCAAGATTTCATATCAAAAATGTCAAGTTTTCACGTTAGTAAGATATGATGTCTTGAAGCAGCTTTTGATCAAATTCCATTCTCGAGTTGAGGTGAATCCGGCTCGTGTCAGTTTTTTTTTCTCTCCACTGTCACCTTTGCTGTGATGTTTCTGTGGAAATTTACACCGAAAAAGGTGTAAAGATCTCCTCGGTATTTCTCGAATAGGCAAGGATCGATGGAATTGCGAGTTTGATCCGAGACACGATTGGGCTGGCGAAAAAAAGCCACGATTCCCGAAATGGCTTAATCCTTCGTCCACTCGTTCCGTGTCCAGGCTAAAATTTTTATTAAATTCTCCATTGATTCATCTCAATACTGGAAATTTTTGTCTTAGAATTTCGAGAAAAAATGCAAAAAAGTGACATTTTTCTAAAATGTCACTTTATTGCAAAAATGGTTTCACTTTTTTCTTTTCCTTCACTTTCTTCCTTCGAGAGCGTTGTTTGTAAGAAGACGTCTCAACGTCGCATATTCCTCACTCAAACCCGCCTTTGTCCCAAAGCGAAACCAACTTTTGGCATTCTGATCGCTTTGTGTGCCACCGACAACTCATTTCTCTTCTCATAGGCCATTCAAATTACATTTTCTCCTCCGACTTTTTTCCTCTCACTATTCGCCTCCGGCAAATTAGTTTCGCTTCAAATAATTGCTTTTGGAGAAAAATGTCCCAAATTTATCTTTTTTAGTCCAAATTTTTCTCGGGAAGTTAAAAATTGGCCGCTTTACACAAAAATTGCTTCCTGAATCTGAAATGCTCCAAAATTTGGATGCATTGGTCTGATTTTTAAGCAAAAAAATTGCTTTTTTGCTCCAGAAACAGTTTTTCTTGCACCACAAAGTTTTTTTTGCCACACAATTTTCAAAGTAAGAAGGGTTCATTTGCCCAAAAACTCCTTTTTTGGGCAAATAAATCCTTCTAGAAAAGGAATTAGGTTTGGATTATTTGGTTTGATCTGATTTTTAAGCAAAAATATTTTAAAAAGTCAAATTTTTATTTCAGAGATCAAAGACCACTCGAATGACAATTCAGATGACAGAGGACAACTATTCGGACCCCGAGGGTTTCGTCGATGACCTCTCAGATAGCGGTAAGCGTTTTTCGTACCTTTTGGACAATTGCGCACATTTAAGATCGTAGCTAGCTCAAGCTTAAGTTTCAGATTGAAGCTTAGGCTCAAATCCACAAAAGACCATTATTTATCTCTTACGTTTAAGTTGAGTTATGACCAAATACGGTCTTGAGCTTGAAAAGATTCTGTGACCATATTTGGACATAACTCAAGTCCCTTTTGACTTAAAAATGGCCACAACTTAGCCTAGACTGAGCTTAAGCTCTGAGCTATCACTCAGAGCTTAAGCTTTGAGTGATAGCGTAAAACGTTCCCTAGAGAAAAGCCCAGTCTAAGCTTAAGTCTTAGGATCTTAGCTAGCCTAAGTCTAAGCTTAGGAACATTTTAAGACCAAACTTAAAGCTTAAGTCTAGTCTAAGTTGTGGCTATTTTAAGTCAAAAGTGACACTTCTGACGGAGCAGTTGAGGCTCTGACCCAGAAACAATTGATTTTGTAGAGCTGAGTCTAAGCTTAAGTACGAGTCAGTTCTTAAGCTTGATCCGAGCATCTTAAGTATGCGCTGTCTATCCTTTGTAATTATAGTATTGATGCAATTACCGTTACTTTTCCAGAAATTTACGCTGAGCTGGACGAGGTGGAGCCGAATGAAGCGCAGTACGAGGAACGATGTCTGATGATCTTCGGCATCCCGGTTTGTGGCCAGGACCGTCTTCCGAAGTTGAAAAATGTGCTCGGCAAACTATTCTCCATGGCCAATCCCGACACAGATGCTAAGGGATACAATGACGTGTACCCGTTAGATGAGGAGGGTAAAACAAAGGTAAGTATTGAGCCGGCCAAATTTTATTGTTAGTAATCAGACAACTTTTTTTGTAATCAAATGTCATTCTTGAGCCAAATTCAGTCATGTCAAAAAATACTTGGCCTTTTTTGCACGAAAATGTAAGTCAAAAACCAGGTTTTTTGACTTAAAATGGCCATAACTTTTGATACACTCAAGCTTAAGCTTTAAGTTTGGTCTTAAAATGTTCCTAAGACTTAGCCGGACAACTTTGGCTTAGACTTAAGCTTAGATTTAAGCTTAGGCTTAAGGCTGGACTTTTCTCGGGGAACATTTTAAGCTATCACTCTAAGCTTAAGTCTAGGCTAAGAAGTGCGTAAGTCTGGGCTAGGCTCTTTAAAATGTCTATATCTCAATCTGATCTGACGTTCCCTAGTCAAATTTGGCACAAATACTGCATTTTTGGTACACAAATTTGGCTTAGAAAGAAGATTTTCTGATAAAAACACATTTACGCAAGGCCAAATACAAAAAAAAAGAAAGCATTTTGAAAAAAAATTTTGACCGGCCAATTTTTTCTTCCGACTAACCAAATTAATTGCAGGGCTTCTGCTTCCTCGAATACCCATCAAAGGAGTCGGCTGAATACGCGTGCGTTCTCTTCGACGGTTATGTTCTCGACAAGAACCACACCTTCTCCGTCTATCCACTCTCGGCTTTCCGCAACGTACAACAGCCCAAAGAAAATTGGGAACCGCCAAAGAAGCGCCCGTTTGTCGACGCCGTAAGTGAATATTTTCTAATAGTTAGTATCCATAGTTTCTTCTAATTTGTTCTAGAATATTCTGTATAATATCGATATCGTTACGGTTGATGTTTATGGGGTTGTTTTTTAAAAATTTCTACAACCTTCCTGAACCTCTGGTAATACCGTATTCGCTCTAAAAAAGAATAGTGTATTTTCAAGAATAACCATGGAACATTCTAGAAGCCTGGAGAATTTTCCGGAAATTGTTAATAAATTGCAATTTAGGGTGATCTGTGGTGGTGGACGCAACATCCCAAGGCTCTCGACCAATTCGCTATTCAAGCTCAGAATCCGATGAACGACGCGATGAGCATTTCCGTTTACTGGAATGGAAGAGGCTCTCAGGAGCCCATCTTGGCCAATCCCGACTCCACCAGAGAGGTAAGTGAACGCTACAAATAACGTTCTCGCGCAAAAATATCCTGGAAAAAGTTGCCAGTTTTGCCCAAAATCGCTTTTTTCCTCAAATTTGAGGAAAAAAGATTTTGTCCAAATACAATGACGCTCGAATGAATTTAATAGTGTTTGAATTTGGCGCCATTGCGCCAAACCACTTCTGGAACATTCTAGAAGGATGTCTAATGGCTTAAATTAACGCTGATGCTCTGGGCTTTTGATAGAGCTATTACACATCCTTTTAGAATGTTCCAGAAGCTGTTTGGCGCCAAAGCCGCCAATTCAAACACTATTAAATTCAATCGAGCGCCATTGTATATTTCATTACATTTCCAGAACTGGTCAGAGAACATTTTCAAGTGGTCTCCGCACGGATCCTATCTCGCCACACTCCACAAGCCTGGAATCGCGCTGTGGGCCGGAGAAAGCTTTATCAAAGTGCAAAAGATGTCGCACGAGAATGTCAACTTTATCGAATTCTCGCCCAACGAAACCTACCTTGTCACCTACGCGAGAGAGGAGCGCCGAGCAGGCGACGGCGAGAACTGCCTCAGGATCTTCGATGTGTTCACTGGCGAGATGAAAAAGAGCTTCTCGCCCGCGGGCCAAGGGTCAGCCAGGATTCACGATTGGGTTTGTTCTAGAACTTTTTATTCTAGAAGTTTTGAATGCAAATTTCGAGAATCTCAAGGATAAGTCCTTTGAAGGAAGTTTCACTTTATGCCCCAAAAGGGGTAAACGAACCTTAGCGTCTCCCCAGGCTTAGGCTTATTTTTAGTCATAGACTTGCACTTAAGCTTAGGCTTAAGAGTAGGCTTAAAGTTCAGCTTATGGCTTGAGCCCTATCTTAGACACACCCTAAGGGTCAGATCGAGCCGAAAATTTAAGTCTAAGTCGTCTAAGGGTCGTTCTCCTGTAAAATTTCTCAGACTTGAACTTGTGGCAACATAAGGGTAAAGGGATCTTATTCTACCCAAACTTAGCCTTAGGCTTGCGCTTGAGCTTAAGGATAGACTTGAGTAGCTCGAGATCTCGCACCTCATCTAGTTGATAACCCCAAATTATGGCTTGCACTTAAGCTTAGGCTTAAACTCAAAATCTGGAATCCCCAGATGAAAGTTCAAAGACCAATCCCGAAATCTTTCAGCCTTTCTTCAAATGGTGCCACAACGAGGAGTTCTTCGCCTTCTGTCGTCCCAAAGGCAACACCATCAACGTCTACCAGACCAAAGACTTCACCTTGTGCGACAACAAGCCGATAGAGCTCGAGGGCTTGGTCTCGTTCGAGTGGAATCCCTCCAAGAACATAATCGCTTATTACTGCGAAGAACGCGTCAGTGCAAACGCGCCCGCGGAGATCGGTCTCATGGAATTCTCGAGGCCGAAACCCAATGATCCAACGGTGAGTAATCAGGTTTGGGTCGATAAAAGTACAACATGTTGACTTTTTAGTCGATTAAAGTGCAAAATTTGACCTTTGAGTCGATAAAAGTGCAACATTTTCACCTTTCCTTTATGTTTGCCCTTTTAAACTATTAAACTTTACACTTTTAGGTGAGACGCAAGATCCGAGCTCAAAGAATCTTCAGTGTTTCGGCCGCAAATTTGTTTTGGCAGAAGGCCGGTCAATACCTGGCCGCGCATACGGAACGGTACAATAATGCTCGCAAAACGAAGGAAGGGGATGTGAAATTGACGGTGAGTCATGGTTCTGTTTCATTGCAGTCATCAGGTGACACACAGTTATCTGTTTGTCGGTTTTTTAATATCGGTGACGAAATTCAGATTTGAATTCGCGCCGTTTCAGTTTAGCCCTTTTATAAGGGGGGTAGCTCAAATCTGATATTGCTAACCCCCTCTAAAATCGTATTTTAGAAGGGGCTAGCAATATCAGATTTGAGCTAGCCCCTCCTAAAGAGGGTAAAACAGAATGCCAAGCATTCAAACATTGATTTCGGATCACAGGTAAGGCACTGGACCAATTAAATTTTCATTTTCCTGCTATATTCAAAAATTCTAGAAGTTCTTGGTACCATAAGGTAGCCCTGTGTCTTGGCTATCTTTCTGTACAAAACACTTCTGGAAGCTTCTAGAATCATTTATGACACTTGCCTTCTGATTTAAATTTCCCGCTATAATCAAAATTTCAGGGCATAGCGTCCCATCTCGAGATCTTCGACTGCACCGAGAAAGAAGTGTCGGTGCAAACGGTGCAGCTTTCCGAGCCTTTTATCAACTTTGGATGGGAGCCTAAGGGTATGAAATGATTTTTTACCGTTATTTTTTATGTGAACTGGACTTTTCAGGCAACAAGTTCTGCGTTCTGGTGGGAAATATGAACAAGGTGACACCACTGGTCTATCGTTTGGACAAGGGAAAGCCGGTGCCGCAATTGATGTCCAAGATTGAAGCGGGGATTCAGCTCAACTCGGTGGAATGGGCCCCGCAAGGTTTGATGACTGCCTTTTCCGACTTTTTCTGGACATTCTGGAAGAAATGTGGAAATTTGGTTTTTGACTTTTTTGCTATAAAATTTCTGAAAAGCAGAAAAAAATATTCAGAAACAATGTCAAAATTTTTTGATGCCTACCTTCCATAATTTTTTCTGGAAGAAATTGGAAAATTTGTCTTTTTCACAATTTTTGATATAAAATTTCTTAAAAATTGGAAAAAATCAAAATTGTGCAATAATTTCCATTTTAAAAACATTCGATGACAATCTCGCATACGGTATATTCAGGTGGCTGGCTTACTGTATTCGGCGCCAACACCGTCCAGGGTCACGTGTTCTTCATCGACACGACTGGAGCCGAGGCGGTTCGTTCTCGGATTGTGGAGCACCCTTCAGTCAACCAAGGATGCTGGGATCCAACCGGTCGATACTTTGTCACTTGCACTTTGGGTCGAAAAGGGTACGAGGGCGGATACCGTATCCACAGCTTTCAGGGTCGAGAAATTGTGCGCAAGAATGTCGAGGTGAGCAAGGTTTTTTGGCACGGGCGGGGAATGTCGGGAGGAAACCGTAAAAAAGTGGGAATTTCGGAAAAAAGGACAATATTTCAACGATTCTTCATTTTTCCAGTTTTTCACAAATTTTATCTTAAAAATTTTCTGTCCTAAAAAATATTTCGGAATGGAAAATTCCTGAAACTGAAAAATGTTCGGAATGTGACATACACATGTATTGGACCTCATTCCAGAATATCCTAGAATTTTTTAGAACCGTGTAGATTCTTCTAGAGCTTCAAAATTCATCGACTGATCATAGATCACTCTAGAGTGTTCTAGAATAAAAACATTTGGGGACATTCCTGAATTTTTAAAGTTATTTCCATACCGGAAATGCAAAAATTCCTCCAAATTATTGCAAGAAGTCTTTTTTGGGATATTTTTCAGTAAATTGTAAAAATTTTTGAAAAATTGAAAGAAAAATTTAAAATCCGTTAAATTTTACCCAAAAATAACTTTTTTTCTTCAGATATTGCTCCGATTCAAATGGCGCCCGCGCCCACCGGTCACTTTGGACGACCAGAAGATCAAAGAGGTGCGCAAGAACATGAAGCAAGTCTCGGCCAAGTTCGAAGAAGAGGACCGGCGCGAACAGCTCAAAGTTTCAAAGGTAAGTTTCAATGACATACCTGAGTTTTTTGAGGATCCTAAAAGTTTTTCTCTAGGAAATGCTCGAGATGCGCCGTCACCAAATGTCCGTCTTCACAATTGTTCGCGTGCAGAATCGAGAAATGTATCACGACGAATGCCAAGAACGACTTGCGCTTCGCCGTAAGTGTTTTTGACTTTTTTTAATGGCACCACTGGTCCTGCAAGTTCGAGAATGGTCAAGCTTAGACTTCCCTTAGGTCCCTCCAAAAAGAGTTCATTCACAAAGGATTTTGCTTTTTTTACATTATACTTGAAGATTGTATAAATTAATGCTTGGGCCACACACGTGCCGGGGTGCAGAAGGGATTGGCCATAACTTTTTTATTTCCATACTAGGCGTAGTTGATGACTAAAGACCCCAAAAATATTTTTTTAAATTCCGGTTTTAATTAATTAAAATATTTAAAAAAATCGCAAAATATTTAAAAAAAATATTTTTTTAATTAGCAATTTTTTGCCGATTCTAGACTTTAATTCTGCTTTTTTAGCCTTCATTGTTACTAAAATTAAAAGCTAAAATTCAACAAAATATAACAAATTTTGGAAAAAAAACGGCAAAATAAAAAAAATTTTTTTGAAAAATTTCGTAAAAAAAATTTTTCGGCAAAATTTTTTGGTAAAATTTCTCCGCCAAAAAAAATTTCACAAAATTTGTCCAAAAATGCCAAAATATTTACTAAAATATAAGTAAAATTCCCAAAATATGCAAAATATTTTTTAAATAAAAAAAATATTTAAAAAATATTTTAGTTTAAAAAAGTCCAAAATATTTTTTAAATATTTTTTTATTTTAAAAATATTTTTGGGGTCTTTATTGATGACTTTTTAAATGTAGCGGGCAAGTGTCTAGTTTCTTAATATAGAAGAAAAAAATTTAACCCCATTAACTCCATAAAATATGCAATCCCTTTGAAAAATCCTGTTTTTCAGAGTGGATTGCATATTTTAGGGGGTTAAATGGAGGGTAAAATTTTTTTCTAGTATATTTAGAAAGTCACTTGCCCTACATTTTCGGGAAAGTCATCAACTATCTCTAGTGTGGAGGTAAAAAGTTATGCCAATCTCCTCTGGATCCAGGTCAAATCCCCATGTTATTACAAAAATTCGAGTTATCCATGAAAAATTTTTCGGATAACCTAGGATTGGTCCTTAGGACAATGTTTTTTAGAAGAAATTTCAGCAGAGGTGGCCAAATTTTCTTGAGCATAAACTTGAGTGTAAGCTTAAGTCTAAATCCAAGCGTGAGCTTAAGTAAGAGTCAAAACCCAGGGTAAGCTTAAGTTAGAGTCTAAACCCAGGGTAAGCTTAAGTTAGAGTCTAAACACAAGCTTAAGCCTAAGCTTCGGTATGGCCTTCTCCTTCCAAGAATAACTGTTCTTTTTCAGGCGGCTTCAACACTGACACTGTGGATCCGAGTGACTTCGTGGAGGAAACCATAACTGTGCCATTGACCACGCTAATGGAGCCGATCAAGGATGAGGAGGAGTGATCCGACCGGAAGTGTTGAAATGTTTCATTGTTATGTTGTGAAAAATAAATGTTTCTTTCTTGTTTCGGACGTCGTTTCTTGGATAGAAGTTTCTAGTGATAACCTGGATCAGTCTTGATCCAGGATGCATAGGCGAATCCAAGCTTAGGCTTGCACTTAAGTTTAGACTTGGGCTTAAGATCCAGCCTTAAAAAGAATCTTAGGCTTAGATCAAGACTAGTTCTTAGATTGTAAGAATCTTAATGCTAGCTATCCTTAGGATGTGAGGATCTTTAGGATCAAGCGTAGGCTTAGATAAGGCTAGTTCTTAGATTGTAAGAATCTTAATGCTAGCTATCCTTAGGATGTGAGGATCCTTAGGATCAAGCGTAGGCTTAGATCAAGACTAGTTCTTAGGATGTAAGAATCTTAGTGCTAGCTATCCTTAGGATGTGAGGATCCCTAAGATCAAGCGTAGGCTTAGATCAAGGCTTAAATCCAAGCTTAGGCTTGCACTTAAGTTTAGACTTGGGCTTAAGATCTAGCCTAAAATCATCCAGATGTTCAAGTGTAAGGTCAGTTTGGTTAGAATCAGGAGCCTCTAAGTGTAAGACGTAAGCCTAAAGCTTTAGCCTAAGGCTTCTCTAAGTGTTGCCTATAGCAAAGCTACGGTTCCTGTTACACCTCGAAACCTCAAAGTGCAACGAAACTCGAGAATAAGAGGTCCATAAGTCATTTTCGATGATTATCACTTGCACTTTGGACTGATTTGGTACTAATACTATACTTCTAATAGCTTGTCAGTTCACTGTTAGTTATTCTCGCACTTAAGATCAGGCTTAAGTACTTTCTAGTACCGTTTACTGTTATTTTTTAGAATAAATGAAACAGATGCAAGTGATATCGTGAATGATTCCAGGCTTGCACTTAAGTTTAGACTTGGTCTTAAGTTTAAGCTCAGCCATATCTTCAAGTGTATGCTTACTGCTACAATCAGGTTCTTGCAGGCCCGTACCCAGAAAAAAATTTCGGAGGGGGTTGAGTTGTGAAAAAAAGCATTCTTAGGGGTGCATTTTTAAAAATTTCCTCAAAAATTTTTAAAACCATAGGGGGACCCTATTGTTTTTTTAAAGTTTCCGAATTTCGGGGGGTTACAACCCCCGACCCCCTAGTTTGGGGGTTCTTGTTGGTGTGGCAGCTAGAACCGTTCAAATTTGTATACAGTTTCTATCGCTCTCTTAGCCACAAGAAATTTGTAAAAAAACTTGGTCATTTACTTGTTCCAGGATCAATTTCAGGAAGATTCTATTTCTTACCTGAAATCAGACTTGCAAAAGTACCTTTCGCACAGGTATCAAAGTCTTGAGCTGCGCAAGCAAAGCTGAAACGATTTCGTGGACACTTCGCCACTAAATTTGATATAAACTTTTCGGCGCGAATTTGAATCTCAATTTTGATTTCAATTCCAGTCGGAAAATTCTGAAGGAAATTCTTCGCCAAATTCTCCATCTACCTGTCCTACCTCAGTCCGATATTATTTTCTGAGTCAACTCCATATATGGCCCAAGACTTCTCCACCTGGCTAGAGTCCTGCTACTTCAATCTCGCCTCTCACCGCGATTCTCGAATCACGACCGTCGGCATTGTCGGCAAAGAGACGGACGAGTACCAAAAAGCTTCGATCATAGATCAATTCCTGCTCGAGAAACAGTGCGCGTTTGAATGCGGATCCTGGATCCCGGATCCTGAAACTTCGCCAATCTCGGTTTGGAATGTTTCAATTATCAACCAAACCTTTACCTTTTAAGGTATTGAAATGATTGAGTAATTTTTGATCTTCCAGGTGCTCGCTTACTTTGCTCCCGACTCATCCACACTCTACCTGCTGCTGAATGGAATTCACAATGTAGAAGCGCAGGTGCATTTGTTTAGCTCCGGGAAGTTTCGGCACAAGGTAAGTATTGGCGAGGACGCTCGAGAATAGGCTGATGTTGCAATTTTTGTATTACTATTGTATCTTTGATTGTCTTAATAAGGACGAAGGCTTAAGCTTGGGTTAAGGCTAGTTCTTAGGATGTAAGAATACTAATGCTAACCCTTAGGATATGAGAATCCCTAGGATCAAGCTAGGCTTAGATCAAGGCTAGTTCTTAGGATGTAAGAATACTAATGCTAACCCTTAGGATATGAGAATCCCTAGGATCAAGCTAGGCTTAGATTAGGCTTAGCTAGGCTCGAGAATAGGCTGATGTTGCAATAATTTGTATTAAAAATGGGAACCTTTAAGGTCGATTGCTTAAGCTTGGGTTAAGGCTAGTTCCTAGGATGTGATAAGAATACTTGTGCTAACCCTTAGGGTGTAGGGATTCCTAGGATCGAACGTAGGCTTATATTAAAGCTTGTAAGAATCTTAATGCTAGCTATCCTTAGGATGTGAGAATCCTTAGGATCAAGCGTAGGCTTAGATAAGGCTAGTTCTTAGATTGTAAGAATCTTAATGCTAGCTATCCTTAGGATGTGAGGATCCTTAGGATCAAGCGTAGGCTTAGATATCAAATTTAGGCTAAAGCCTACCTCTCAAAATGTTGGCTCAACAACCTAAGGCTACACTTGCTTAGAGCGAAGTTCACAAGTGCAAGCTGGTCCTAAGCTTGATCCTAGAGATCCTTACATCCTAAGGATTAGAACTAGTTTTTTTTACATTCTAAGAACTAGCTTATTCCCAAAAGTACCAAATTTCTCCTAAAAAGTAGAGTGAAAAATTTGCTTACACACATTTTTGGGAAAGTGTTTAGATGTTCAAGAATTTTTGTGGCCCAAGTATTACCTGTGTAGCAAATTTTTATGAAAGGTTTATCTCGCAAAAAATGACCTTTTACAGTTTAGACGTTAGAGATCATTGACATCAATTAAGACATCATTGGGTCATAACTTTCGAAATTCTCTGGATTAACTTTAAAAGTACAATGTAATCTGGGCGAACACTCTCCAATGGTATTTTACCTGGGTTTATATCGCGGTATTCACCTTTCCAAAAAGCTAAAAAATTTGCTACAAAATAACAAATGTAAAAAACAGTTTTTCAGTCATTCTTTGAGAAAATGGCCTAAAAGTTAAGACATCAAAGATCATGATCATTGATTCCTTAACTTTGAGGCTCCAACTGTCAAAAAAATCCCGGCTCTTGCGAAAATTATGCTTGGTTCTATACAAATTTCTTTCCCAAACATTCATTTTTCAGTCATTCTTCGAGAAAATGGCCATCGTCGAGATGGAAGAAGTGCACCTGATGCACCTGCTCTTCATCGTCTGCCACGTCATCATTTTCGTGGAACAAGCTTGTCGTTTCGACACTCACTGGATCCGAACTTTGAAGGCTGTGAAATCACTCAGGTAAGTCAGAAGCGCAGGTTAAAAATTTCTCAAGTCCAATTTGATCTGATTGAGTCCGTTATTTCCAGGATCAAAGCCGAAAGACTGGTCAAGAACACGCTGGCTGACGTTCCAGGATGCCCCAAGACTTGGGCTGAGGAAGGTCGAATCGCAGTGCCTCAGATGTTGTTTGCGTTCAATAGAAATCCTTTGAGACCTGAGATGGGTGTCGCGAAAAAGGTACGCATTTTTGTATATTTTTAGCTTTTTGTAACGTTTGTATGTAACTTTTCATAAAAGGCCTTGAGAATTTGTCACCTCAATTTCTGCGTTTGTCGCCTGTCCTTCAGCCAAACCTAGAAATTTAGGGGACAATCCTCATCCCTGCTCGTAGGAAAGGAAAGTAGGACTGTCTTAAACTCAAGTTGAGTTCAGCCTTAGCTTTAGGTCTTCAAGGTTTAGTAAACTCAATGCCTGAAGCGTAAATTCTATCCTTATGCTTAACCTTAAGCATAAGTGATCAAAATTTGGCCCTATCCCTTCTTGAGCACCCAATTTTTTTATCAGAAAATTGAAATTTTTCACCTAAAGGTACCAAGGGATTGCGCGCCTACAACTTGGATAGTAATTTGGGGGAGCAGAATTGATCAGACCTTTACTAACTTTTCGTACACTTAAGCTTAAGCTTTAAGTTTGGTCTTAAAATGATCCTTGGACCTCGCCACAGTTTAATCTTCTATATTCAGCTTAAGCCTGAGCCTAAAGCTTAGTCGATTAGTCTGTGGCGAGGTCCAAGGATCATTTTAAGACCAAACTTAAAGCTTAAACTTAAGTGTACGAAAAGTTATTAAAGTTCACTTCTGCTTCCCCAAATTACTATCCAAGTGGTATTACTCCTCGGGACCAACCTCAGGGCTTACTTACTCCAAAATTTCAGAGAGAACTGCTCGAGAAGATGGAGAAAAGTCTAGAAGGCCAGCTGGTTTCACTGCTCAAACATCACCGAATCGTCGACAACTACAGCCCCGAGAGCGCTCTCGCCTCGCTCCCGCCCATTCCGCACGTTTTCGCGCACATTTTCCGACACAAAGAATGGAGCGGTTCCATGGAAAGTACCGCTAGCGAGCTGCTGGAGGACTTGTTTGGCAACAATCGTCTGGATGACGTGGACGCATTCTTGGCAGAGTTGGAGTCGAGTTGCGATCTGAATGGGGCCCAGGGCGAAAGTGAGAATCGAATTTTGGAATTTTTGGCGAAAATTTGGAGAAAAACTGTAAAAATTCCATAAATGTGCCAAAAGTTAGGTTATTTTTGGAATATTCTAGAAAATTTTCGCCAAAAATGTAAGTTTGCTATAAATTGCCTCAATTTTTTAGGCTTTTTTGCCAAAAATCTAGGAAAATCTGAAAATCATAAACGAAAAATGGTAAAAATTGACATTTTTCTTCAAAATTTATTAAATTTCGCCTATACACTCGATTTTTGTAACAAATTGTCCATTTTTGGAGTCATGATTCAATACAAAACCGGTATAACAAGCTGGCTCCGCCCCTAATTTTGTCCCCAAGTCTTACTGCACTTTAAACTTCCGATGGACATCCACCAATGGACCACCCACGTCGATTACCACTTTCAGCTTTCTATCAATTTTCCGTTCAGGACCCCGCCGCCACGCAGAGCCTGACTTCTGCTCCTTCGTAAACAATGCCATATCAAACCTGCGCAAGAGTGACACATCGTCATCCAAAACATCCTCAACCAGAGACACAATGTTCGAATTCCCGAAACTGAAACATTTCATAAATGCCGGCAAAAGCGTTTATCGAGCGCTTCTCGAAGAGCGCAACTTTGACTTTACGTCGGTCGCGCAGATGATCAACGCCGAGGTTTTGCTGGAGGAAGAGTGGGAATTTTTCTGGATTTTTCAGGATTTTTCCAGAAATTTTAATAAGCTTGATTTTAGGGCAACGGACGAATGCGTGAGCAAAGCCAAAGGTGTGTACGAGCAAGAGTTGAAGAAAGGTGCGCTGTCGGCGTTCTCGAAGCAGGAGCACGAGGAAAAGGTTTCAGCTGAACATTGCTTTGATAGGCTGAGATTTATTTGTGGCATATCCTTATAAGGCAACTATTCTTGCCTACTGCCTTTATGGATATAGTAAGGCCATTTGAATATGTTGATTTGAATTGCCGCCAGTTGCGACAATTCAATTTAGAAGGGGGCTAGTGCAAATCTGATATTGCTAACCCCTTTAAAATATTATTTTAAAGGGGGTTAGCAATATCAGATTTGCACTAGCCCCCTTCTAAATTGAATTGTCGCCAGTGGCGGCAATTCAAATCGGCCTTACTATCTCCATAGAGGCAGTAGGTATGAATAGTTCCTTATAAGGAAATGTCTCATAAAAATCTCAGCCTATCAAAGTCATGTTCAACTAAATATTACTTTGATAGGATGAGACTTTTATGTGACATCCTTATAAGGAACTGTTCATACTTATTCGTATCACCTGTACGATCTCGACTTTGAAACAATCTTTACTCTTGAAAATCTTGACTAGTTTCAAAGTTGAGATTGGAAAGTATCCGATAGGCTGAGACATGGATATTCCACAAGGTCTGATGTTTGATCATCTGTCTCTCAAGATCACTAGACTGAGTCTAGGTGTTTCATATTCGGGAGTATGGCTTGTGCCAATCAATTTGGTCAAGGCTAAACCCGAGATCTCTCTAATCGGTACTTATTTAGTCCCTTAGACCCTATGAATATAATATAAAATAAGGGGGACCCTATGAATTTTTCTGAAAAAAATTTTCCAGAAAAATTTTTTTGCTAAAAATCCATAGGGGGACCCTATGGTTAGAAAAATCACTTTCTAAAAAATTTGTCAGAAAAATCAATAGGGGGGACCCTATGGATATTTTGGCGAAAATTGTAGGATGGGGAAATAAATAAAATGCCTTATAAAATATTTAGTCCCCCCCCCATCGGATGGGGGGCAGGGCTGGGAGATCGGATCGGTTTTTTTGGCCATTTTCCGATCCGATCCAGGTACCCCTAAGAATGCACTCGGCCGTGCCCGATAGGGCACGGCCGGGAAAAATTTTAGAATTTTTTAATGAACCACCATTCCAAAATGAGAAAATTTTCGCCTGCGGCGCTATTTGGATGCAAATTCTCCTCCAAGTATTTATAAAAATAGTGCAAATTTTTATATGAAAATCGCCAAAAATAGAATAATTTTCGCCTGTGGCGCTGATTTTTCTTTATTTACCCGTTGTTATTGAACTGCAATTGTCGTTTTTAGTAACCAAAACTTCTGTTTTTGAGCCAAAAACGCCGAAAATTGGAAAATTTTTCGCTCTCGCGAAAAATTTTGTCTGAAAAAAGTGTTATTTCCAAATTTTTTCTTAATTTAGCAAAATTGAGTAAAAATAATAAAATTGTACAATTTCGTGAAAAAACATTATTTTTACCATATTTTACCAAAACTTGCAAATTTTACCCATTTTTAGGCATAAACAGCAAACTTAGATGATTTGGGAAAAATTTTGAAAAACAGCCAAATTTGGTGAAAAATTTTGGATCGGAAATATCGGTTTTTTGGGCTCCGGATCGGATCGGATTGGGGGTCACCGAGGATCGGATCGGACCCGCGATCAAAGTTCCCAGCCCTGATCTTGACCCAATTTTATATTTACATAATTTAAAATTTGAATATTTAGTCCCCCCCCCATCGGATGGGGGTAACTAAATAAGTACCCTCTAATCTCTGGTCCTTATAAAACTTATATAAGTCTATAGCTGCACCTGTAGGAATCTACAAAGATATATCCGGATCAGATTTCTGGATTACGAAAATGAACTCTTGCAAACATTTCTCATTCCAGTTGCAATCCGCGCTCAAATTTCTTACCTGTCGCTTACCTGAAGGCGAGCGTCGCAATCGGCTGCTAAAGGATCTGACAGCCGACTGCACTAATATCTGGAAGAATGGGCATCAGAGGTGCGAAGCTGTCTCTCTGACGGAACACCGCTGCTCTTTAGCTGTAAGTTTCAGGACTTTGCACTTTAAGTGCTTCGAGCGCTGTGGGTGGTCTTTCGATATTTCAATGTAACTCAAAACGAAACCGCGGATCTCGAACACTTGCGCACCTTGCGGGTGGTCCAGAAAGCAAATTTGCTTCTCAGCCTGAAAACATCGCTCTCGACCTGAGAACCTTACTCTGACTAACCAACCAGGTGTGCAAGTGCGCGAGATACCTGAGAAAGTATTGCCTTTTCGGTGGAAACATTGTCGAGACTCAAAGTTCCGGGAGAAAAAACTTAGCTATTACATATTTTACATTCCAACTCCATTTCCAGGTACATGACCTTCAAATATCTCACCTGAGCGGCTATCAGCTCTTGTCCACCTGTAACTGCGGACGATCCCAAGCGGTAAGAGAAGACCCTTTCTCAGCCAAACAAGCCAATCTCGACTTTTACCAACAAACTGACGCCTTCGACTGCTGCGCGAAGTTGGACCGAATTGAGCTACCTGTGTTTGATCTACCTGTGTTGGAACTTGAGGGGATCGAAGAAATCGTTTTTAAAGAGTCAAGACTGCCAGAGGGCTTGGAATTCGAAGGAGCGATAAACCCGGGGACTGTGAGGATCTTGACCAAGAAGGACTCGGAGGAAGAGGTGAGTCATCTTTCAGGTTATATCGGGTCAGGCCCTCAGGGCCCAAAGGACCTGCGCATGTGGCCGTAGACTTTTTACTACCAAAATTCGAGATTCTGATCAACCTTCCCAAAATTTAGGCCAACTTCGTGCCTTCAATATCGCCCCCTCTCCCAACACGACTCCCATTGTCGCCACCGAATCTCGAAGCAGAATCCTCTGATCTCGATCCAATAATGGACCGCCAACTTGCCTCCCAGGCCTATGCCCTATCCGACGACGAATTTGCCTCCTTGCCTGGTCAAGAATGTGAACTCGCGCAGGGCCGCCGAAGAGACGACTCCCAGGCGACTTCCGAGTCGGAGTCCATTGCCGACACGAAAGAAGACGACGAGTCGGAAGTGGCAGGTCAAGCCCGGAAGCACTCTCGGGGGTCGTCACCTGACTTGGAGGGCGAGTCGGAAGACGACTTGGCGAAGGGCAGCGAGAAATCTGCTTCCATAGGTACGTTTTTGTGAGCAAGATTTTGCATAGCTTAAGGGTATGAACGCGAATCTGAGGTTCATTGAGGCTCGAAGGCACCTATCTGAGTCCCTAAGGTATCTATCTGAGTCCCTAAGGTATCTATCTGAGACCCTAAGGTATCTATCTGAGTCCCTAAGGTATCTATCTGAGTCCCTAAGGTATCTATGCATGAGTCCCTAAGGGTATACTATCTGCAGATCCCTAAGGTATCTATCTGAGACCCTAAGGTATCTATCTGAGTCCCTAAGGTATCTATCTGAGTCCCTAAGGTATCTATCTGAGACCCTAAGGTATCTATCTGAGTCCCTAAGGTATCTATCTGAGTCCCTAAGGTATCTATCTGAGACCCTAAGGTATCTATCTGAGACCCTAAGGTATCTATCTGAGTCCCTAAGGTATCTATCTGAGTCCCTAAGGTATCTATCTGAGACCCTAAGGTATCTATCTGAGTCCCTAAGGTATCTATCTGAGTCCCTAAGGTATCTATCTGAGTCCCTAAGGTATCTATCTGAGTCCCTAAGGTATCTATCTGAGACCCTAAGGTATCTATCTGAGTCCCTAAGGTATCTATCTGAGTCCCTAAGGTATCTATCTGAGACCCTAAGGTATCAATCTGAGACCCTAAGGTATCTATCTGAGACCCTAAGGTATCTATCTGAGTCCCTAAGGTATCTATCTGAGACCCTAAGGTATCTATCTGAGTCCCTAAGGTATCTATCTGAGACCCTAAGGTATCTCTCTGAGACCCTAAGGTATCTCTCTGAGACCCTAAGGTCTTCAGTCAGCTGAAAACTGGACCTAGTAACTTGGCTAGGGCAGATCCCAATTTCCACGCCCGACTTCAAGGATACAAGGTATAAAGGACATATCTGAGCTAGAATCGAAGTTGTAAAACGATGACAAATGCAAAACTGACGCGCGCGCGAATTCAAATGGACATTTTGGATTAATTTTTTCGCTATATATCGCTAGGACCGTCTCTTTCTATCGCCAGGACCGTACACTTTTTACAGGGTAACCTATTTGTGTTAACCCCCTAAATCTCGATTTGAATTCGCGCGCATGACGGTTTTTTGCTGACAAAGTCTCTTTTGTTGTCCCAACTTCGATTCTAGCTCAGATCTGTCCTTTAAAAGATCATTTTCGGATCCGATCGTGGGTGGTCTGGCCGGTCGGTCAAGGTATCCTGAAAATAAAATTTCCTTGCGACATATTGCTCGAGGCGTTTTTCGGAGTAGGATTTTTTCGTAAGTCAGAAATCTTTTTTAGGCAATCGAGCGAAAAACGAATCAGAAAGCAGTCGAGACACGCAAAGAGGAAAAAGCAGACTCGAGAGTCACTACCTGGACAGTTATGACGTGCATTTGACAGAGGGCAGTAGGTCTGCGGGTACAATGGCGTCCACGCAGATCACAGGTGTGACGAGCACGAGATTCGAGGAAATTGCGGAAAAGTTGAAAGGTATGAAATTCGGGAAATTTCTATAATTCGAATAGTTGCCATTTTTAGTAAAATTTCTCACTGCCAACATTTCAGGAAAGTTCCTGGAGCACACGCCTTTCACTTTTACCAACAAATTCCAAGCCCACGCCAGCATCCCCAGGCTGCTCCCGCTCTATTCTTCCTGGTCGGTAGTGTGCCATGGATCGAGCAGCGTCTACAACCACGCTTCGGGATTGAGGAATCAGCCCAACTTCAAGACCGGATCCGACTATTTGCTTCCGTGGGACGTTCATTTGACCGTAAATGGCGAGCAGTGGGACAAGGACATGGTCGCGATAGCGCCTGCGGGCATGGCTGACAGACAGGGACGAGCAAGAGGTCAAAGATCGAGACCGCTTAGCGACAATGGGAAGGTCAGGGAAAAGGTCAAGGTATGAAATTGTTTCGTCGAGGAAATTTGACGCAAGGGTAACTTTTGTCAAAATGTTTTCTAGAACATTCTAGAAGAATGGGCAATGCCTAAAGCGAAAGCTGGAACTCTAAGATTTCGATCGAGCCCATGCTCGATCAATATCTCAGAGGTAGAAATCGAAATCTGAAACGTAGCTTTCGCTTAAGCCATTGCTCATACCTCTAGAATATTCCAGAAATGTCATTTTTTATACTAAAGTCATTATAACGCAATATTTGATGAAAAGTGAAAGAAAATGCCTTTGTGTCACTTTTCACTATGTTCGCCATAAATCTGATATTACTCATTATATGTCAACTTTTTCTCTACTTTATAATGGCACAATCAGATTTTTGAATTCGCGCCAAAAAGTACCAGTTTTATACCATTTTCTTCAGATTGTCATCAAAATCTGATCAAAATGGCATCAAACGGGTACTTTTCGGCGCGAATTCAAAAATCTGATTGTGCCGTTATAAACTAGAGAAAAAGTTGACATATAATGGGTAACATCAGATTTATGGCTGACATAGTGAAAAGTGGCCCAAAAGAGACTTTTTCATCACCTTGTTTCATCAAACATCTCCTGATGAAGTTGACATTTTTTAAATGCAAAATTGCAAACATGAATAATTTTCAAAAAAAGCATTATAAACTAGAGAAAAATTTGGCATAGAATGAGTAACATCAGATTTTTGGCCAACATTTATAAAAGTGCCCAAAAAGGCAATTTCATCACCTGTGTCATCAAGAGTTGGTGACCTTATTGGTGACATTTAAACTTTTGACCTTTTAAACCAACGAAACATTTCCAGCTCTTCGTCGGCTTTGACTACGAATGCCAGCGCGGTCACCGCTTCATGGTCCAAAATCCCGGAAAAGCTCTCCGGCACCGACGCACCAACGGAACGCTGACTCTTGACGCCGCCTCTTTGATGTCCAGTGCGCAGCCGATGTGGATGGCGTGCACTTGCAAGCGAGAACCCAAACAGATCGCGCAGCTCATGCACATCCACGTCGTCACACCAAAAGCACCGGTCACGGTGACGCTGTCACCGAAAGTTCGGATGGAGGCGTGCCCTGAGGGTTATTTTCATCCGGGAACTGAGAATGAGGCCGTGGACTTGGGCAGAGCGAAGTATTATGTGCTCAGGTGAGTCATGTGAATGTCTTGAAATTCTGGGACGTTCTAGAAGAACGAGTGTTGGCTCAAATTGATGGTGAAACTCAGGGCTTTCGATTGAGATATTACTAGTCCTTCTAGAATGTTCCAGAACTATTTTCGGGAAAAATTCAAATTTTTACGACCAAAAGTCGTGCCAGAATTGTTTTTACCTACAAAATGAGGAAATTTTTGCAAAAACCCAACTTTTTTGACAATCGAACGTTTTCTAATGTCGAAAATTTTTTATTTTTCCAAAAAAAGTTAGTGGTCATCGAAAATATTGGGAAAAATTTGTGGAAAATTTATCTTTTTTTGCTATTTCCCGCAAAAATAGTGGGGAAAATAGCCATCTTTGAACATTTTTAGAAAAATTTCAGCTTTTTGAAATGGAAAAATGTGCTAAATTTGGCGAAAAAAACCGTTTGAAACGAAACTTTTCAGACTGCCCTTTGCCTACATAATGCCACAGGGAGCTATCGACGTACAGAAGAAGACCCCGGGAATGAGCCGAGACGGAGACACATGGATCTCGCCAGGACATTTGTTGGCCGATTGCATCGAAGTGAAGCACACTCCGATTGCGCAGTGATATGTAATCAAAAAAAAGATACATTTTGGTTGTTGATAAAATTTTTTGTTGTTCTAATTTATTTTTCTCTAAGACAAACTTCGAGAATAAGCTCCAATAAAGGAATGTATTCTTCGCATCTGATCGGATAGGTCAAAGCTAAATTATTTTTTACCGAATCAGTGCACCGGTCAGTCCAATGGAAGCCCCAAAGCCGGCGTTGAGACTTCTTACCAGATTTGAATTTCAAACTGGCGGTATTTCATTACGTCACGACGACTTTGTTTTATGTTCTTTTACTGACAAGGGACCATCACGAACCACCCCCCCCCCGCGAAATTCAAAAAACATTATAATATTCTTAAAGAGCGTGAAAAATGCTACACTTTTTGGTTCGATTCCCTTCATCGTTATTTATTTTTTCTTCATTATAATTGCATTTTTAAAAATTTTTGATTCATACCGAATGAAAATATGATATGTAAAAATTGAAAAAGGTCACAATCAGGTAATTCATATTTGACTTATGTCTAGCTATTAGTTTTTTTATTCTACCTTTATTTATTCAGCGGGGTCGATTTACTTTGGAGGGGTTTCATCATATAGACTCAAGACCCCTTCATACCTTCTTTGTACGCCTGAAACAATCATTCAATATTCAAACGCTATTTTGGCGCCTTGTAACGATATGACAATGGAGGAGTCTAATTTCAGCTTCGACCATAGGTGGCCAAAAAATTGGCGAAAAATAACTCCAAAGTTAGCGTATCCAATTGGATACACTGGGCAATAACGGGTTAAAAATCTCAACTTTGGCCATTCCGGCAAATTGGCAGAAGTGGGACCTGTCGGGTGGCAGATGTTACGGTGCCGGCAGAGGTCATCTGATCACAGCTCAAAAGATGTGATCGTCTCAGCTGAAAAAGTGGACTCAGAATTTATTTTATTCTATCATTTTATTGATAAGTTTACATTAAGAAAGAGTACAATATAGTAGTCATAGTATTAAGCAATATGGTATTAAGATATATACCGTATTTTCTCTAATATAAGCCCCCCTCCTATAATAGAAGCCCCCCTATAATAGACGCCCCCTAGAGAAAGAGAAATAGTGTGTAAAAATGAGAGGTTAGAGAAAAATTTTGCCCAAATTTGGGGGGATTGAAATAATATAAGCCCCGGGGCTTATATTAGAGAAAATACGGTATATAACGATATTACAGATCCAAAATTTATTTCGATAACCCAATGACCACCGAGCCAGCCAGAGTGAATGTGATGGCGGCGCACAGCATATACATATTCTTTCCATACTGAAATTATTAGTATTCATTGATATATCAAGAATGATTTTTATAATTGATGCCTTGGAGCGTTAGTTTTCAGTTGGAATTTATTGGGAGGGTACGGTATTGTAGGGACCTATGCTGGTGATAGGATAACTGGTAGTCGGAGAACTGAGGCCCAGAGAAGTGGGACCCTAGGCTTAGACTTAAGCGTAGGTTTGAGCTTATTAGAAACGTTTGCTTTTGAACTATGAATTTTCTTATATGAAAATCTCTGTTGCAATCCCCCGATAACCGAGTAGAGGTTAAGAGTATATATACCCTTTAGAGTATTAAGGGAACACAATTTGGTAAAGAAATGGCCGTTAAGAAGTTTGTTTTTCAGCGGAGAATAAAAGAATAGTCATCGTCGCTTGCCATATTGGGTAAAATTTTGCAAAAATCGGTCAAAATTTTGTAAAAAAATCAAAATGTTTTGGGCGGGAATTCTAATTTTATTTTTTATTTTGAATAAATGACAAAAAATGTAGGAAATTTCGTTTATCCGCACAACTTTGCAATGGAAGGATGTTTTCCATACAAAATTCCCTCGATATACCGCACACCCGATTAACCACACTTTCGATTATCCGCACAAAATCGCCATTCCCGACGTCTGCGGTAAATCGAGGTACGACTGTACAATAATCAGTTGTCGAACTTCCAGAATCCAAATTCACACTACTTTTATTCCGGGGTTAAACTACTATACCCATCCGATGAGATTGAATCAGAAAGTATACAGTACCTCAATTTCTTTGAAATAAAAGACGCTCCACAGGCTCGCCACACAGCCTGGCATCATCGCAGTAATTGGTCCGGTTATCGATTGAGATAGGTTATCTAAAATAGACGGATTAGTCCAAGGAATCTCGAATTCCGAATTTTTTTCCTACTATAGTTCCACACTGTGTGGAAACCAGAAGTAAAATTTTAACTTTTAGTACCTCTATCTTGAATTTACTTCCCAACGCTTCGAAAAATGTCAGCAAACATGACAAAAACACTATCCTGAGATTTGGAATAGAAACTATACATATTTTTTATTCCAGGATCAGAGCTCATCCCTACAAACGTAGTACCGTTATCCGTCCTGTTAACAGTTTCTTACCGGCGGATAACAGCCAAAAGATCATAGCAATGCTCCAAATAATGCCTCCTCCGAAACCAGGCAAGAATATCTCCGGATTGATATTCGGCCGATTCTTTCTAAACAGACTATTTTGTGAGGTAATCCGGGTTTTGGTCAAAGACTGACTTGCAAATCGAATATCCGATGAAAATAACGGTCGACGTCAGAAACATTCCGGTATAATGGGAGAACACATAGGACAGACTGTCCTTTGGATTGTCATAGCCAAAAATATCCGGAGAGTCAATCACTGCGATTATTGTCGTCAGACACATTACGTAGAAGACGCCGACAAAGAGCGCGAGGGCCACAAACCTGGAAACAATTTTAAAATATCGAGTAGAATATGGAATATTTTATCGCTTCTACTTTGGAAGAACACCTGCCACGTACCGTTTTTTCAGTTATGCCCGAAAAATACATTTTTTAATTTTTCAAAACCGAACGGTAAAGACAAATGGCTTGTATAGTCCAGGATCTATGACTCTAGGAGAACTACAACCTCAGAATCAGGAGTAATAAAAAAAGGAATGTTGTGAAAATTTGAATTTGGGTCGGATGTTAACGTCATAATCAAAAAGATAAACTCTGGATTTATACAGATACACAGTATCCCAGAAAGGTCATTATAAAAATCCATACAGTGGTCTTCGAAGTCTTTTGACAATTTCTAGGATCAGATGCCACAGGCTCGGCTCTGAATCAGACAGCGATTTCGTCTTTTCCGGTGGCATCACAACGGAAATTTTGAGCTCCGGCTCAATTCCTTCGATGTTCTCTACATCTGAGGCAGTCGTGGCAGCCGTTCGACAAGGCTGCTCTTTTTTGTTTTCCACTTGGGATATCAGAACTCCTCTAAAAATGCGATGAGTTGAATGAGTAATAAAAATTTTGCAGTCTTATTTAACTGGGACCAGAGTTGACCAAAAACAGGCCCAATCCGCAACGCCAAAATTGCCGCAATCCGCAATTGCGTGCAACTCTGATTGGGACCCTTCCAACGCAAGCATTCCAAATATGGGTCTACTGAAATTTTATTAGAAAAAAGTTATCCTTATACGGAATGTTGGTTTCTTACGAGGAAAATGCGAGAAAATCCCACTTCAAAGGCCTTTTTTCTGGCGTTTTTGTCTATGAAAGTGCCAAAAACAACGTTATGTTCGTGTTCCCCATAATGTTTTGGGGTGAGATAGCGCTTTTTCAGAAATTTTTGAGAAAAAATTTTTTTCACATTTTTTCCAAAATTTTGCCAAAATTTGAATTCACGCCAAATTTTCGAATCCGTGAAAATCTCCATTTTTTGGTCGAATTAAAAAAATAATATTTTTCCCGTTATCAGGGGCCCAAATGAGCTCTGTATACAAAAAATCAGCAAAATCCCACGGTCGGGCAATGAAGGGTTAGGCTTAAGTTTTTCGCCTGTAACCTGGTTTTAATGGGAACGAATTTTTCTACTAATTCAGATTTGTCAGAAGCAGGTGTACCATTAACTTACCCGATGAGGATTAAAATTAATCCGATTAGTGCCATCCAAAGCGTCTGTGGCGGGCGTGGGTGTGTGTAAAATAGGCCAAAATATCCTACTAAGAAGTTACCGATGCAGTTTATGGTGTCAGGTAGAAGGAAAGCGGGGCCCATTCCTATCTCGTTGATGATCGGAATAATTAACGCGTTTCCTGAAATGAAAATTTTTATAAACTAAAACCAAAATTAAGAAAGAATAGAAAGAGTGCCAATTCAAAAATTTTGGCCAAGAACAATGACATTTTAGCGAAGCAGCTTAATTTTTGACAGAAATAATTTTATAATTTTCAATCATATTTTTTATTGACGAGAATGTTTTGTTTCAGAAACTTTTCTTTAGAGTTAACGAAACAATAGCTTAAATAATCACTCACCCACAGAATATGAGACTCCGCCTAGGGAAGCAAAGGGATGATATCTCGGGAATCCCCTCAAAATCATCACCACGAAACCGCACATAAAAATGGCGCAGCTCATGGCCCATTGAGCGAACATTCCTAAAGTGACGTCATTTGACATTTAAAAAATTATTCGGTGTGGTTTGAAGGTATTTCTTGAACGTTCCAGGTCTGAGCAAAATCTTGGGTCTTGAAAGTGTCCGAAAAACGCAGGAGAGTCTTTTCAAAAGTACAAAATTGATACTCGCGTACTACCCAGGTAATTTTCATGTTAACAAGTACCTACTAATATATGACAAAATGACACAGCTCTGGATCTACGTCATTTTAAAGCTCACAAGGAACACTCACCTGATGAAACGCTTACCTGATCTTTTCCGAATATGTCACGAAAAAAAGTTATCCTTATACGGAATGTTGGTTTCTTACGAGGAAAATGCGAGAAAATCCCATTTCAAAGGCCTTTTTTCTGGCGTTTTTGTCTATGAAAGTGGCAAAAATAACCTCATATTCGTGTTCCCCATAATGTTTTGGGGTGAGATAGCGCTTTTTCAGAAATTTTTGAGAAAAAATTTTTTTCACATTTTTTTCACATTCAAGTCCAAAATTTTTTTCACATGGTAGCAAAAAAGGGTGAAAATTTTTTTCTCAAAAGTTCTGAAAAAAGATGTTTTTAATATAAAAAGAACCAGGCTAATACTCAATTATTAATTTGGTACTTTGAAAACATTGCTTCCGGATCCAAAATTTCGTTTGTAAGATTTACCTGTCCTTTTAGCCAGTTTAGACTTACCATCTCCAATTCCTCGTTTTTTGATAAGCACGAAGCATGAGCCAAACAAACTCGCCGAGATGAGACTCTCTGACAAGCCAACGGCCAATTCCGACATTTATGATTCTTTCTAGTCCTAAAAAATCATTCTGGATTAAATACCGTACATATCCATGGTGAATAGTGCCGTAAAAACTCAGAATGTACACGAGCAAATTGGAAAAAGCTAGAAAAGTGACTAAAGGCGAAAATATCCTTGGTTCAGTGAACATTTAAGATTTGCAGTGCAGCTGCACATCAAATGCGGCAGGCGCGAATTTGAATGAAAATTTTGGAAAGACTTAATCTCAATTTTTCTCGAAATTTTTCATACTTGATACAAAATCTGATCATGACCACTATATGCCGACTTTTTAAGCTTTATCCACTGACAACATCAGATTTGGACTAACCCCCTCCTAGAGTCTCCCTTCTATAAATAACGTTCAAATTCCTGCCAAAGATTACTGTAGCGCCAAAGCGTTGTGAGACGCAAATCAGTAAATGTTCACTGAACCAAGGATATTTTCGCCTTCAAGGACCAAAAAGTTTTTGCTTGGTCGACAAAAAACGGTATAGGCACGATTTGAAATGAAACCTTGGGAACGCACTGGCCCAGAATATATATATTTGCATATATGCAAATCATCCGAAGTTTGCGCCAATGTCATCGTCATTTTGATTTTCTAAAGCTGCGAAACTAGTAAAATATCAAATTCCGAACCAAAGTAAATACGAAATTCCGGCTGACTTTGAGTTTGTCAATGAAAAATTCGCCGCATATATGCAAATCATCCGAAGTTTGCGCCAACATCATCGTTGTCACATTCGTCATTTGCAGGTGGTGCAGGCAGGTCACGCCGGAAATTATTCGTCAATCATAATACATCCGGAGAATTTGTCACTTTTGCGACATGTCTCATATTACGACATTGGTTTAGAAACATTTCATAATCTTTGTTTCACTCTTTTGTGAAAAATAAATCTTTTGAAGAATTTGTTAAAATCTCCTCAAAAACAGCGTGACGGGGAAAATGCACCCCTAAGAATGACCTTAAACAGCGATTCAGGGAATTTTTAGACGAAATTTTAGACTAACATTTCTGAAAAGGCCGATTCTTAGGGGTGCATTTTCTCTGAAACGTTGTTTTGAGGTCATTCTTAGAGGTGCTTAATTTCGATCTTGAGGTTAAAATTTAGCTAAATTTAGAGAAATTCTAGACAAAATTTTTCGGAAGGCCATTCTTAGGGCCAGTCTTTTTAGCGTTGGACTACTTTCTAGCTTCATATGAAACGATTTTCGGCGAAATTTTTGACCATTTCGATTTGTGGGTCAAGTGTTTCCGTGCTAAAATATCAAAGCTAAATTATTTTTTCATCTAATAAATGCACAGAAGCCAAATTGAAAGCCCCAAAGCCAGCGTTGTAATTTCTTCCCAAATTTGAATTTCAAATTGGCGCCCTTTTAATGAACGGGCGCAAAATTTGCGAGGCTTTTCTATTGCTGGAAATTTCAGGCGTCATAATTATTCGTTCCTCTCTTACGTTCGATTTCGTCTCATTTTCTCTCCGTTTTCACTTTGATTTCGCATTTGTTTCGCAAGAAATATCGATTTATAGGAGAAATTTAGGTAGAAAACTGTTTCGGACACGGTACTTTTTTGTTCGAGATTTGTTTTCAGAGCTATTAACTGAAATATCGTTGAAGATCCGGGACCCAACCACTCCCCCGGTTACTCCAAATTTTTGTAATCAACCTCAGTCAATTTTGTAATCTAACGAATTCTGGAACCTTCTAGAAGAATACAAAAAGTTAAATTAATAGCTAAAAGTGGTATGAAGTATAAAACTCCTGGGGGCATTTTCAGGAGAAAAATGTTTCAGTACGTACCTCTGCAAATTTTGTCACGTAGTAAATTCTAGAACATTCCTGGAAGTTAAGTTACGGTTAAGGAAGTGCCAAACGCTTGGGCCATTTCCGAGATTTTGAAGGGGTATTTAAATAATTTTATTGCCTTGTCGCGTTTATATTAAATAGATTCCCTATAATGACCTTTTAATCTTCCAGAAATCTCGGCACTGAAACAGCGATGGGAAAGCGCAAGTCCAAGCGAAAGGCTCCGACCAAGCAGAAAGCGATCATGCCACTCGACACTCAATTCAACTGTCCGTTTTGCAATCACGAGAAGGTGTGCGAGGTGAAAATGTAAGTGTGGTTTGTGATTGTATAGTCAAGAATGAGAATAGTGATAGTTAAATTAGTGATTCATAATTTGAAATATATGTATACATGATAAGTTATTTGAATGTAATAGAAATGTTGTGTTAAGTTTGGTTTGAGATTGTATAGATGTTCTGTTTGTAGATTGTATGTTAGGATGTTGATTTAGCATTTTAATAACTATTTTTAATAGAATTTGAATATAGTCATAGATTTGCTATATCATTCCTTGCACAGTTTCTTAGTCGAACATTGAAAGCATAGGATTTGTCTAGAAATTCACACAGTTATATCGATCCACTCCGATTGATCCCGTGACCTTTAAACCGTGATAGCTTAGGTATATTGTCACCATTCTGAATTCTGTAAAAAGTACGTGGGATATATAGTAACACACAAAAAATTTTTCCAATAACTGGCAAATTTACCCACGAAATTGTCTCTGGGTTCAATCGGCCGGCTCGATAGTAGGCCGATTGACTCCAGTGGCTATTTCGTGGGTAAATTTGCTAGTCATTGGAAAATTTTTTGTGGTACTATATATACCCCTTATGGAGTATATAATAACTACAACATACTTTTTACAGAATTTAGAATCGCGATAATATACCTAAGTTTCCACGGTTTAAAGGTCACGGGGTCTATCGTCCTGATCCGAGTTATATTGTCTTAGGTTTTTGCAAATCAAAAGTCAAGAAAAGGAAGAATGAACTTAATTGAAATTTTTATTTCTGTTAGTAGTAAATCCTTCAGATGACCTTTGCTTTTCACCCCCAGATTCCGTAAAATTGTACAGTCAAACCTCGGTATAACCCCCGGGCCCGGGGGGTTATATCCGGGGTGGGGATATAACCGGGAAAATTTTCCACAAACAAAAATGGCCCAAAAACAGTGTTTTTATGCTTTTTTTTACCATTTTTACACATTTTTTCATTAAAATGACACTATTTTACCTAAATTTGGAACGAAATTGAAGGAAAATTTTGAAAATTTGGGTAAAATTGCTTAAAAATTTCTCCGCCGCCGCCAATGGCGGCGCAGGAGAAAAAATTTCATGTGGTACCCCCCATGGTTTTTTCTTTCTGACCCTCCCCAGAGGGGGTTATAACGGGGGAAATCCTTTGTATTTTTTATTTGGTTCCCGTTCCGGGCACAAGGGGGGGTTATATCCGAGGGGGGAGTTATATCCGGAGGGGAGTTATAGCGAGGTTTGACTGTAGCATAAAAGTCTGACTTTGATTTTTTGCATTGGTTACATACTTGGTTGACCTACCTGAAAAATTTGATTAGAACTCAGGATTCGTGTACTTTAAAAGTTCACTCAAAAACCGCAACTATTTTCTTGCTGACTCATAAAATTTATCAGCAATTCAATCATTTCCAGGGACAAAGAGCGCAAAGTGGGATTCATATCCTGCCGCGTGTGCCTTGAGGACTTCCAAGCGCCGATCCACAATCTCTCCGAGCCGATCGACGTGTACTCTGAGTGGATCGATGCGTGCGAGCAGGCCAACCAATAAGCTCAAGACCAACCGAAGAAGACTCGCTATCACAATGTTCCATAACTTTAACTACCTGAAGTCTATACTCTTTTTTTTTGCTTCAATGCATTTCCGTTATGTATCCGAGTTGTGAAATTTATTTAACTTTTTTCTGATAACAAGTTTGATCTTGATAAGACAGTTATTTGCTTGATGACTCTTGAAGAGTGAATCTTTGGCTACTTTTTCAACTTTGTATATACCTTCCGAAATAAAGCTTTCATCTTTTACAGGTATCTTAAGACAGGTATAATATGTTCATTTGATCTGAATTCAAGTTTCTTTATACAAAATGTGTTCATAGAGAAATAACCTGAAACTAAGAATGCTGTTGTTGCCATATATGGAGTTGGATATAGCGCTATAAATAGATCCGGATAGAGTTTCTCTCGGTCCAATGTTGCCATTCGAAGCTCACCTTACAACGTGAACCGTGACTTTTGATCAAAAGTTGGCCTGTTTAGAGCTGTTTCCAGGATTATCCTTGCGCAGGCCAGTGGTCCCCTTCCCGGAGCTCCCAAGAAATTTCTCGAGAAACAGCCAAAGACCAGCTAAAATTTTTCCCTAGAAGCCTTCCGGGTTTTACTCTTCCAGACTCCATACCCCCACACCTTCAGGTGGAAATTTCTCCAGAGTTTCGTAAATCCTCAAATTAAAAAGTTAGTAAATCCTCAGACTGAAACATTTTCGGAATTTTTACTCTAATGATCAAAACGGGTATTCGAGACTCCTGACTTTTGCACAGGTCCTCCATCCCGCAGTGATCACCTGCGGCCGGTCATCCGATCACCTGGTTTCTGGAAGAAGAACCTTACCTCCGACATTCAAAGCACATTTTCTATGACTCATGTCACTTCAATGTGACCTGTGTCATTTGTCTCATACTCATTCCTAATGCCCTTTTAACAGGTATCGTCGGTGTCACTCATCAAAGGTAAGGAGCTGTGGGCCGGGCCGAGTGAGCGCTGATAACGGAATGGTCTCTGGATGACCGCCCGCCACTGCATGTTGCAAGTGCCACGTGAGCTCCGTTGGTCTTTTATCGGTCACACACACATTATTTCATCATTTCCTTTTCAGTCAATAACTTTGGCCGGTATTTACTTCGAGACTGGGTTCGGTGTCAGTGACAGAGAGGGCCGCGTCACGATCCTTGCTCTTGACTGTTCCGAGTTAATTGTTGACATTGTGAGTGTTGTGTTTGGTATTGGCTTTGTTGTTGCCTTTAGATTCGGGATTGGAGTTTTGAGTTCCTGGGTGGTCCATAGTGCATTTTTGTTACCGTTAGGATTAGAAATCAGACATTCCCTTAGGCTATATTTGGAAAGGTATGTATGGGACTTGGGATACAGAAGACAGTTTGATTTTTATTGAATGTATCTCGCGCAGGTGCGCGAGATACGCGTGGTTTCGAAGAGAAAAGTTGCTTATAAGGTCTTGCCAAGCAACTTTGGTCTTGGGAACCCTGCGCGAGATGCCGAGCCGCGCGAGAAGGGTATAGATTCCTGGATTCCAGGTTGCGTTTCAAAATTTTCCTTGAAAATTAATCCTTATCTTAGGTATATCTCAGGTATTTCTTGGTCTTGGGAACTCTGCGCGAGATGGGTATAGAATCTATACCTATCTCGCGCAATCCGGGAATCTATACTATAGATTCCCGGATTCCAGTTTCGCTTTCAAAATTTTCCTTGAAAATTGATCCGTATATTCGGTATATATCAGGTATTTCTTCGTGTGTGGTCTCCCGGTGACATTCCTGGATGACTAGTCTCTGACCCTATAAAACATATAATAGTGCAAATTTCAGGTACTCCCGAGATGATACCAAATAGCGCCCCTGGCAACTCGCGACACTCCTCATTTTCCGTAAACGAGCGAAGCAAAAGTGTCAAGGCTCTGCTCCCGCTCAACATTGACTATCCCGTGGACGTCGCCGAACACCCAAAGGCCGCCAGACCGTTCGGAAAAGTGACCAACTTTGGCGACACTAATCAAGGATGGCTGTCTGTCGCGCACGAGGAATTGGAATTGCACTCTCATACTTTTGACAAGGAAAAGTTCACGTTGAAGGTTGTTTTCTGGATGAAATTCTCTGGATTTTGAGTAAAAACACCTGATTCTCGAACTTTTAGATTCTGGATCAGCTTTTGCTACCTCACATAACGGAATACGTGGATGTTGAAAGCGTTGAAGATGCCTATCAGGTGATCAAGAAAATGCAGGTTAGTCCGGAATTTTTGGGATTCTATCCCAAATCAATCAATGAAATACCTGCGTAAGGATGTCATAAGGGAACGTATGACTTTGCCCCCCCCCCCCGAGCTACCCCCAGGGTGCGTCGAACTGGAAATCCATAAAATGATAAGACACAACATACCGTATTTTCTCTAATTGAGCCCCCCCTAGAGAAAGAGAAATAGCGTGTAAAAGTGAGAGGTTAGAGAAAAATTTTGCCCGAATTTGGGGATTGAAATAATTAAGCCCCCGGGTCTTAATTAGAGAAAATACGGTATGCGAATCCCGGTTCGCCTAGCTAGGTTTTCTCTGGACTCTAACTCTTGCACTGTCTTTTTCTCAAGCAGAATCTTTTACGTTGGGTTTGCATTTTGTGTGGTCGTGTAATTCCTTAAGTAAGCTTTCTCGGGGGGGGGGGGTTCCACAGGGGAGTGGCCATAACTTTTTTTTTCTACTAAGGGTAGTAGGTGTTTTTTCAAAAATGTAGCGGCAAGTGTCTAGTTTCTAAAAATCAAAGAAAAAATTCCCCCCCCCCCATTTAACCCCCTGAAAAGTGCAACCCCTCTGGAAAACCGCGTTTTTCCAGGTTTTACAGAGGGGGTTGCACTTTTCAGGGGTTAAATGGTGGCGAAAATTTTTTTCTTAGATTTTTAGAAACTAGACACTTGCCGCTACATTTTTGCAAAAAACACATAGTACTTCTGGTATGAAAATAAAAAAGTTATGGCCAACCCTCTCTGGAACCCCCGGCAAAAGTCAAGTGCTTAGCGGGGTACAACAAGGTAAGTATTTCAGATTCTTTGGTGATTTCAAACATATATTATACATGTACTTTAGGTGCGCGGAGCTCCGCTGATCGCCACCGTTGGAATGCTCGGGCTAATCGTCGACCTCAGACACCGCGTTCATAACCGTAAGCCTTATATCCATAAGGATTTCATTTTCTTAACGTGCTTCAACAAAAAAATTTCAGTCCACGTGATGTCGACTGCTGAATTCCTGGAATTTGTGACGGAGAAGTGCGACATGCTCGTAAGTGCGCGACCGACCGCTATCAATTTGGCCAACATAATCGGCGAGCTGAAGCAATTGCTGCGAGTTTTGTTCGATGAATTCGGCGCAGAAGTGCTCAAGATCGAGGACGACGGAATCAGAAACGAAGAAAGCGAAGCGGCGGAGAGAAAGGATCGAGTGCTTACGATCAGATCAAAGTTTGTAATTATGATGGCGTCACTTTTTTTCTTGATCGAGATTGCCTGCGGCTTTCTTGGGTTTGAATCGAAGACCCGTCGATCTTGTGGCAAGTTTGGTGTCATTCGACGCCTCTCTATCTGGCATGCCGGAAAATAGTGCCTACTCGCTGAGATCGTTCTTAAGCCTGGTCTTAAACCCAATCTCAAGCCTAAGCTTGGTCTCGGAAATTCCCATTAAAGTCCGGGAAATCGTCTAGTTTGGGGTTTTCGACAACGCTGAATCTGAATCCGAAGAAATTTCGACGATTCCTGGATCTGCCGGGTTTAAGCGTAATCTTTGAGTAATAACTGAAATTGAAGCTTGGCTTTAAGTGAATATCCTCAAGTTCAGGCTTGTTTTATTTTTGGCACGTATAAGCCATAATCCTCCATTTTGGAAGCGGATTCTTGACCATTTCCGAATTTGACCTTTAAAAGGTCAAATTGGCCAATTTGTAAAGATCTTCTTTTACAAATTGGCCAAAACTGGAACGCGAAAACCAAAACCGTTGAGTAATTAACAAATCGATCCTAATCTGATCCTGAAAACTGGCTAAATTTTTTTGGCTGCTATGGCCCGCGTATAATTGATCTAAAACTCGAGATCAAATCAGTCTTCGAACCGGAGCAGGCAATACTTTATCAGTTGGTGGTGGATCACTGACTTGATTGAGCTAATAATTTTGGGCCCGCACAGACAAGATTTGATCTGGGTTTATTTTGAGTCATTTCTTAATCTCCTATAATCCATACAACGAAAACAAGATCCGTAGAATCCAAATTTCAGGATCGAGTCGTTTGTACTGGACTGGCAAGCGAAGGAGCGCGAAGAAAACAATCTGCTCATTCGAAACTCCGTCACCGCTCTGACTCATGCAGTCTCCTCAAGGAAACTCGTCGTCCTCACAATTTGCAACACTGGATCCCTAGCCACCAGCTCCTATGGAACTGCGCTAGGTAAAACTTTCAAAGCACTTTTCTATCATAACGGTCAAAGTTTGCTACGCTTGGCGGGGTAAAAGACAACTGGCCCGGGGCGGGGGGTCCAATTGGGGGACACGACATCTCCAGTTTCCGTCGTTGGCGTGAGCCTTAGGCATGATTCCTACCTTAGTTAGACCCTAAGGGTCAGAATGAGCCAAAAACCTGATCCTAAGACTCGTTCCCCTGCAAAATCCGTTGGCATTTTACCCCATTGGCATTTTGCCCAAACAATGGTAAACGAACCTTAGGCTCTCCAAATTAGGCTTAGACTTTAGACTTATTGCTAGGCTTAGGCTGAACCTCTCGTATCCACCCAGATGGTATGCACCTGATTTGGCGCTAGCTCGAAAAAAGTTCCGTCATTGCAGTTTGGTCCCTTAAATGAAACTGTTTCCTGGAAAAATTTACATTCTAGAATTTCCAAGAAATTTTTTCAATGTAAATTGTCTTTTTCAAACAGGAATGTACTTTTATTTCAGGTGTTATTGTGCACCTCCACAAATTGGGTCACTTGCAGACGGCTTTGGCCTTGGAAACAAGACCCTACAATCAAGGTTCGAGATTGACGACCTATGAACTGGCTGCCTATAAAGTGCCCCATTTGCTGCTAACGGACAGTATGGCAGCTTATGCCATGAAGACGTACAAAATTGACGCCGTTTTAGTCGGTTTGTGGATTTTTGTATTTTTTTACCTTTGCTTTTTTGTTAACGAAACATTTTCAGGTGCAGACCAAGTTGCGTTGAACGGCGATACGGCGAACAAAATTGGAACTTATATGTAAGATTTGTAAAAATACAGAGGACAACAGTTAGATAGCTCGAGTATAGTCTTGAAATTGAATGTCACCTGCTTTTCGTCTAAAATTTGTAAAGCCGGCCTCACAATCAGGAGATGTTTGATGAAACAGGGTGATGAAATCGCCTTTTTTGGGTCCTTTTCACTATGTTGGCCATAAATCTGATGTTACTCATTATATGTCAACTTTTTCTCTAGTTTATATCGGCACAATCATTTTCTTTAATTTTGACATTTTTTGATTTATGGCAAACATAGTGAAAAGTGGCCTAAAAAAGACTTTTTCATCACCCTGTTTCATCAAATACCCCTGATTGTAAGGACGGCTTAACTCGAGTATGGTCTTGAAATTTACCTTGAAGCGAAATTGCTCCGTCAATTTTTGACCTTTCCAACAAAATAAAATTCGAAATTCTTCAACTAAAAATATCTACAAAAATCAGAAAGTTATCATTCCAAATAGAATTTTCTAGGCTCTCTGTTTTGGCAGCGTACCATCGAGTCCCGTTTTACGTGGTGACACCAACTTCCTCCATAAATCCGCGCATTACAACTGGCTCAGAAATTCGCGTGGAGGAAAGGCCACAAATTGAGCTCATTCGCTTTAACGGTTCGTGTCATATATTTTGAACCAAAAAACAGAACCCACAAACTCTGCGTTCACGCAGACCTAGGTTTTGGTAAATGAACTAGATGATTGTCGGTATACTATAAGCCACATCGAGCACCGACCACCGTTTGAATTCGCGGTTTTTAGAGCAGGCGCAGTAGTGGATAAGCGTGCCTTGGCATGCAGGCCAAGAGGTTTTTTAACGCATTTCGAGACAATATGATGAAACCCTTGGAGAGTAAATCGACCCCGCTGAACCCAAATCCGGGATCAGATTTGAACTTTGATCTTTGAACTTTTTCCTTTAAAATTGATATTTTTCCATATTTTAATATGCTCGATGTGGCTTATAGTATTAATGTCGGTGAGGAAATTAATATTTGAATTGGCGCCAGTCATTTTAGCCCCTTTAGAAGGGGGCAACCTCAAATCTGACATTGCTAATCCCTCTTAGAATACGATTTTAGAGGGGGCTACAAATATCAGATTCGAGCTAGCCCCCTTCTAAAGAGGGCAGAACAGAGCGCCAAGTATTCAAACATTGATTTTGGACCGACAAACAGTTAGATTCGTATTCACGTATGGATTCAAGCTGGATTTCTATCTCATAA
The DNA here is from genome assembly GCA_022814885.1 of Ditylenchus destructor. Classification (NCBI taxonomy): domain Eukaryota; kingdom Metazoa; phylum Nematoda; class Chromadorea; order Rhabditida; family Anguinidae; genus Ditylenchus; species Ditylenchus destructor. The sequence continues at coordinate 56,171 of JAKKPZ010000188.1, forward strand.
AAGAAGTTCCCGAGGTGTAATTTTTCCATAGAGTTAAAGGACTTTGAATTGAGCGCGAAAAACTGGGTATACACCAAAGCCGGCCTGGATAATTTTAAGAGGAACTTTATTTGGCCAATAACTCAATTTTTTTAACCAAATCGTTTGTCTGAGGGCATATTTTCTACCTCAAATGTGGGAAAATAGTATGTACAGTTCTCTCCGTTTTTCAAAAGTGGCCATTTTCGGGCCTAAAAAGGCTTGATTCGGTCCTATTCGGGATTGGATACCGAATGATTCGGTAAAACCGGATGATTCGATGGAGACACTTTTCAAAATCTGAATTTGTCTTGCCAAAATTATCTTGCTTTCAGGTGCTCTCACCGCCCCGTCGGACTGTCCTGTGTGGAATCCGGCCTTTGACATCACTCCGGCTGCATTGATCACCGCTATTTTGACGGAAAAGGGAAACTTTGAGCCTGAAAATCTGCCGAATGCGCTCCTGGAAAGTCAGAATCCGGATTTTATTTGACTTAAATTTGACTTTTATCCAGATTTTACTTTATATATCCAATATTTGATCGTTTTGAATAAATATTCAGATCTTTTCGGGGTCGTACTTTTATGTCGGAATAATTTTTTGCCTCATTTGAATTGGCGCACTTTTGCTAGCATCGTTCTTCTTTGTATCCTCCTCTACAACAAAGGAGCATGACGCTCGCCAAAGCGCGCCAATTCAAATCAGGCAGAAAGTCAATCTCTTCTAATAGAGCCCGGTTATATGTTTGACATAACTCCTAGGGGGTTTTATTCAGGTTTTACAGTATCTGAAAGAAACATATCAAATCATAGTATTTTCTTTATTTCGCAACACATGTTAAACGTTCTAGAACGCTGACATAATATTAGGTCGGAAAATACATAATAATACAATACCATAAATAAAAAATAAAGCGGAAAACAACAAATACTGTAAACTCTCTAATTTAACCCCCGGGGGTATAATTATTCAATCGACCTCTAGGGGGGCAAAAATAGAGGGGGTAAAAATAGAGGGGGGTTAAATTAGAGAGTTTACGGTACTCTAAACGACAAACAAATCTATAGTCGGTTTGAATTACAGAATTGGCGGGAAAACGTTAAAACTGTTCTAAAACATTCTAGAAGGCTGAGTAATGGTGAAAGTTGACGCTATTATTATTCATTTTGCAACTCATGGTTCAAAAACACTTTAAAAGCTTACTGATTGAAACCACCGATGAATGGGATGACCATAAGACAAATTTTCAGACCGCACCACCGCTACTGCAGAACCACACAGCGCTTTGCGAAGGATTAAATATTCGTTTGTGACGTCATTCCGGATGCAAAATTCGATCTCACATTTGTTACGAACAGCTACAAAAGGCATCATATTCTTGTCCAAAATGAGACAAAATTCTCTAGCGTCTTCTACACTTTTTGCTTCCAGGAACATCTAAACTCGACTTTTTATATTGCTTTCTATTCGATAACTTTACGTTAGCCTTACCGACTCTATATTCCACTCTGACCTATTTCGCAGGATGGAGTAGGGCCCGTTTTTTGTTCGCTACAGGGGTGCATGATAGCTCATTTTGTAGGTCTCGGCGAGTTAATAACGAATCCCGAAAGAGTTTTGGCATACAATTAAAAATGTACATTTATTGGCTAGAAAGTGCCAAAATGGCACTTTTACGGTACAAAGGTAACTTTTCCGTTCCCCCGCTACGGGCGAATGACATCTGAAAATGCCCCCCTGTAATGGAATCCGGAAAATTCTCGGAGGGCAACCCACATACACTTCTTTGGCCAAAGTGTCATTTTCGCTAAAAATTGACATTTTTCGAGCCAAAGCACCTACGCTGCTGATTGATTGCACATGGCGGTTTCCGACGATGCTGAATCCGAATCTGTCATCAAATTTCTATTCTCACGAGATCATGTTATTTTCACAAGGTCAAACTCAATTTTCTATAGAAAGTTGTGCCAGTCTCGCGGCCAAGGCCGCGAGACTGTTCCCCTTTTGGTATTTACTATTCGGTGACTTACCGTTTTTATTTTCATTACTAAATCTTCAGCCCAGTCTCGAACCGATTGCACTTTCGAAGAGCCCCTTAGCACATAATATCCCAACCTCAGTTGTCTGTCGGTTCCTAAAATCAAAGTTTACATATAAAAATACCTGCTTAAAAACTAGACAATATGCCAACTGACTTACTCCAACCGTAGCCTAAATCAGTATCAACTATAGTTGTCTTCCTGGTTGGATCCGGTTTGTGGTGAAGCCATTCCAGGATCTCATCTACACCTATTAATCCATCACCCAGTGAGGAACTATCTGGCCGATGGTGTACACTGTATTGTAAACCCTCGTAGTGTTTGAAACAATCGATGTTTGAAATATAAATGTTGTTTAGGCTTAGGATTAAAGGCGATGCAGTTAATGTCACAGGTGCTTGCATATCTGAAAATATCGAATGTACTATTATCCGAACTCAACACCGGACAGCGTTTGAATTGGTGGGTTGTTAGAGCAGCCGCAGTAGTGGAGAAGCGTGCCTTGGCGTGGAGGCTAAGAGGCTTTTTATGGCATTGCGTGACAATATGACGGAACCGCTACAAAGTAAATCGACCCCGCTGAACCCAAATCCGGGATCAGATTTGAACTTTGATCTTTGATTTTGAACTTTTCCAACAAAAATATGGAAAATCCAAAATCTAAAAGGAAAAGTTCAAATCTGACCCCAAATTCGGGTTCAGCGGGGTCGATTTACTTTGTAGCGGTTCCGTCATATTGTCACGCAATGCCATAAAAAGCCTCTTAGCCTCCACGCCAAGGCACTCTTCTCCACTACTGCGGCTGCTCTAACAACTCGCGATTTCAAACGCTGTCCGGTGTTGAATGGATGGTGTTCGGATAATAGTATGTTTTGAATTTCTTAGGTTTTCTTAATTTTTTTCTTTTGGAATAAAAAAGCATATTAAAGCATTATGACAGCGGCATGTCACAATGCGGATTTATTAAAAATGAAATTCTGTTATCAAAAATTCAATGTTTACAAGTTAATCCAGGAGATTCGGATCCTTGTGAAAAGTTGATTGGTGAAAGAGACATCAAAATTAGCTGGTTTAAGGACCCAGGAACAAGACCAAGGAGTTTCCAATAAACCCATTTCATGTGGGTTCATTGAAAATTCGGATTTATTAAAGGCTTTGCTTATTTACTTTAAGTATTCTGTTCTAAACAGAACAGTAAATCGACTTCAAGCATTCTTCCACCTGTTCCTAAATAACACATAATATCAACTACCTTTCTTCGGCTGAAAAGTAAAGTTCGTGGTTTTACTTAGCGAACGGCCATTGGTCCATCGATGATTTCTGACTGGACCGTCATCGTTAAGAAACATAGTATAATCGATCCTCCATACAATACAATTAGAGAATAGAGGTAGCACACGTTCAATGATAAACGAGCTCAGTTCATGCGACGTACCTCTTAGCTCATATCCAATATCACCGATACTCAAGTACAAATGAGCATCCTCCAAGCAATCTTTAAATTTAGCAAGGTAAGCGCGCCATTTCTTTCTGGCGAGGTGCTCGGCTTCGAGACAAACTCCACCAATACGCAAATATGGTGGTGCATCGGGCATCTGTGCCAATTGATCGGGTCTAATCACCGATTTCTTATATAAGTCGTCACAGTCACGAATATTTATCAAGAGACACCATTCCTGGAAACAAATTATTTGAATCGGTTTAGATGGCGAGACTCTTGAGCAACGAAAAAGCGTCTCAAATTATGCATCAATTAAGCAACGGATGTTTCATGTCTGCTTCACAACTCAACCCGTTCTGTGGGTTGAGGGAGAGAGCACAGCGCTGTGATTAAAATGTATGCTAGACAAAGAAAAATACAAAAAGCCATTACAATTAATAGCCGTTTTGCTGCTAAACCTAGACGGTTATTGTATTATTAGTAAACAATGAGGGCCGCTCATAAGTAGTATGCACATAGTTTACTACTAAGTTTTTACTACTGTCTCTGCTACTTATGACTTATTACTTAATGACAAATCTGATGTTGTTGTCCTATGTCAACTTTTTCTTTATCTACAACATTTTATTATTATATTTTGATTTTCTGCCAAAAACCTTTTTAAAATTTTTCTTCACATTTGTAGGAAAAAAGTGGTAAAAGTGAAGATAATCGATCTTTGGCTTGAAATACAACAATTGAGAATTAGAGAAAAAGTTGACATAGAGACGCACTATCAGATTTGTCACCAACATATAGTGTAAAATGGCAAAATAAGCAACTTTCATCGATTATAGCTTAATTGAAACTGCTCCTCAAACACTTTTAATACTCACCGATTTTTGACGATATGACTTCTTGAGCCTTTGCCAAAATTTTAGATTGTAACGCTTCCGTAGGAAATTCTGATAAGGATATATGTTGTGGATACGATGAAGGTTGGGAACTGTCGGATATTCGGCTAATCGACGAAATTGCCGGCACACAAGTTGAACGGAGTGAGCAAGTTGCTTTCTGGGCAGCAGGCGAAAGACGTCACATAACACGTCATTGTTTAGCATTGGTCAAGAGTGTGAACTTTTTGTGCGGAAATCAATAAAGAGGCCAAGGCATTGAAAAGGCTAAAAAGAGACGCACTCACAACCGAGGACATTTCGCCAACAGTCCTCAATGAGTTGACAATTCAAAAGGGAGTTAAGAGAGTGACAAAGGACGCGAGATTTGGGTGAGCAAAGCGGTGAACAAGACAAAGAACGCAATGTTTGATGCCATCTCGTCTTATTTGACAGGCTTGAGGCGAGAAATTCAACTCCACACATAATTTTGATCGAATTTATAAAAATTTAGTTATAATTGGGCAAAAATTTTTACTATCAAATGTGAATACTCAAATGTGTCTCACATTCATTCATTGAATGTGAATACTCAAATGTGTCTCACATTCATTCATTGAATGTGAATACTCAAATGTGTCTCACATTTATTCGTTAAATAAGTGTTTTGTTGAATGTGGAGACTAAATAATTTTCGCTTTATAGCGAGTTAGTAAAACCTATTTTTGTAAAATTACATATTAAAAAAGAGAGACAAGAAGAAATCCATTTGACACAAGTGAGTGATTTTGGTGAGTAAAACCTTAGGAGTTAAAGCAAAAAAGAAGTACCACCCCACTATTTCGTCCAGCGCTCTAGATAGTGGGTGCGAAACGTGTACTCCCGGGTTTGGACTCATCAGTAGAGACCCGGAAGTTTAATCGTAAAAACTGAGTTATGGATTTCGGAGAAAGAAAAGACAAAAAAGAGAGAAAAAGTCCAAAAGAGTAATCCTATTAAAGAAACCATTCTAAGTTTAGTGTTAATGTTTATAACCTATTCAAGAAATAAAAGCATATTTTCCTATGAACCATTTAGCAAAACATGAAAAATCCAGTTTTAAGCATAAAAAGATCCAGAAAAACAAGCAAATCCAAACTCACAAAACATGCGCGACGATTAGCATTCAGCGTAGTATCGTTTACTTCGGCGCCATCCACTTCCTCCATCGGTTGTTTCACGTTGTCGTGTACTGCGGAGCTCTGAGGCGGATCCACGACGGGCGTGTTTTGGGCTTGTCCAGTGCTTTCCATGGCTATAACAGAGTTTCGAGTTCTTTCACTTGGGTTTTTTCTTCACTGGGACTTTTCCTTCACAAAGAAGATTATGCCAAAGAAGTTTTTGATAGGATCATGGATTCTAAGCTTAGATCATGGTTACTAAGCTCATTATTTTGGCTTCTAAGCGAGAGAAAACAGTCTTTTGTTAAGTCTCTTAATCTCATCACTGCATATTTCACACTCGAACGTAGAATCCACTTAGAATCCATGATCCTATCAAAAACGTCATTGGCATAATCTTCTTTGTGAAGGAAAAGCCTCAATTTAGTCTCCACATTCAACAAAACACTTATTTACCCTTCATTGCCGAGCCGTGTGAGACCATTATATGCCGAAGCGTAGGATTTTGCTGATTTTTGGTATACCGGGCCCATTTGGGTCCCAGATAATGGGAAAAATATTATTTTTTCAAAACCCCCCAAAAATTCCAATTTTTGGGGGGTCAGAAGTCGGGATTTTTCCGAAAATCCATGATACCCCCCCTATGGTTTCGAAAATTTCAAAAAAATTTCGAAATTTTTAGATGTCTAAAAAACACTTTTTCTGGTCAATTTCGATGCGCTGAGCACGAATCTGATGTTAGTTTTTTATTGGGTCATTCTCGAATTTTTCGAGAGTGCACCTCGAGAAAAAAATCGCAAAAAATTTTTTTGGATCTAAAACACAAAAACTAATTACATATCCTTATTCAGCACAAAAAGTTGGCTATATAAGATCAATATCAGATTTGAGCTAGGAAGCCAAAAAATTGGCCAAAAATTACTCCAAAGTTGTTGTGCATTTTCGCAACGCTCGGAATCGATGGGGGTCACCATTTGCGTTACGTTTTTGATAACACTCGGAAATGAAGGGTTAAGACGAAAGACTTAATTCTGTCAAGAGAATTAATTAAGTCTAAAACATTCAAAACGATCAAATTGAGTCTTTTAGCAGAGACCGACTTTCAGCACAAAAGAGTCTTTTGTTAAGTCTATTTTAGATTTCACAAAGACTTCCTTTCACTATGTCTTTCGTCCAACATCTCATCGCCGCTCACAATATTCGAGTGTCAAATATAAATAACGTTCGAGTGTCAAATATGCAGGGATGAGATTAACCCGGTGTTTTCAATAGCGAGACCGAGACCGATACCGAGTCCGAGACCGACGTGTTTACAATCAACTTTTTCAAATTTTTGCACATTTTTTCAAAATTTTTTGTACTAATGTCTGAAAAAGTATTCTAGAATGTTTTAGAATGCTCTATAGTGTTTAAAAAACAAAATATGGCAATTTTTTATAACTAAAATTGGCATTTTTTGCTCGTAACAAGTACACCTAACTAAATTTTATTGACCAAAGTTCAAGAGAGATTGGAAAACATGTGGCCATTGAAATTTACATTGTTACTTAACATATATTCTGAATAGTTTGCTTTGTATGACGATTTCGAGTTGTTGTCGAGAGTGCTGATTCGTCCGACGGTTAACACTGTGAGCGTTGGATCTCTGACACATAGTGATTTCCACTCGATACAAAAGTTGAGGCGGTCTCTAGCGGCCAAAAATTTCTAAATTGAAATTGTTGAAGAGAAATTTGTTTCTATAGTACACAGCGTTTCAAAATGCCGCAAATTCGGCAATCGACATTTCCTCGTTTGTGTCGGTTGCGGCGCTCGTTACGACCCGAACTAGGGGGTAGGAGGTGAATGGTTCGATTTTTCCACATGACAGCGCAACTTGGCCCATATCGTATATATACTTTTCTGAATCCTGACAAAATTTGTAGTTTAATAAAAATAGTTTCTAAATTTCCGCCATTTTGTTTTTTTGAAAAAATGGCACTTTTTGACAAAAGTGATAAATATTTATCAAAAAAGTGCCATTTTTTGATACAATACAACATTGTATGATCAAAACCCTTAAAAACTCGTTTTAGTGTTTTGGCGCGAATTCAAATTTTAAATTTCAAATATGAAACTCTAAATTCTTATCTTTTTGAGAGCTTACATTTGAGACGTGTGAATAGCGAACTACGCCTCATGCCTTGGGGCAACTTTGCTTAGGGAATAAAAATATTTAATTCTACCTGTGAAATCTTCGCAGTGATTCGGTCGAACGTTTGAGGGCTGAGTGGTACCCATGTATCAATCACGATCGATTTGCAACTTTTACTTTGGGGTGGTCGAAACAAAAAGTCAACCATTGTGTCCAAATCTTGCTCTCCAATTGACCGAACTGTGAGTGAGTCATCTTTAAACGCAAATTGGATCTGGATTTCCGGAAAGAGAGTGTGGCCCGATGATACCATCTATTCTCAGGTCGGGTACATGAATTGTTGCGAAAAGGTTGTGATATTCCTCTGTACTCGTTCCGTGCTGATAAATTTCTATGCCCAGGTATCCGTTCTCCCAGACATGACTAAATTTGATAAATAATAACTTACAAATTTTACAAAAAAAATTTTTTATGTTTCATACCCGACCGATCTGATGACGTCACGATACAGGCGAGGGTCTAAAAAGAACGCATTGAAGGCCAGCTCCGTCTTTTGAAAACGAAGAAATTTGCACTTTTCCACACAGCTTACCATCTCAGGCGACATGTCAACTAAATCTGTACTCTGCCACCCTCTAGCATATCGCCACAGTCCATAATTGCAACGGGAAAGAGAGACGAGTGTCAAGATTGGTTCTGACGGAAATTCGCGAGCAATAAAGCAGCCGAGAATTTTTGAAGCGGCGCCCAGTTTCAGCAGCTCCCGGCAATTTAGACGAGCCAAAATTTTGAGCAAAAGTTCAGTTGGGAGACTTTCCAAAGGGCATCGATCCATCTGTAATGTTTACCGGTATATATCTTAAGTAAACATACACAAAGTAGAACGCGTGAAACTTTTTTCCGTGCAAAAAATGTTTCGTGCAAAAAATAAAATGTCTTTTTTGAGCCACTTTTCACTATGTTCGCCATAAATCTGATGTTACTCATTATATGTCAACTTTTTCTCTACTTTATAATGGCACAATACGAGTTTTGAATACCCCATATCCCAACTTCATCCGATTTTCATCAAAATCTGATGTGTACAAAATCCAATCTGATGTGTACAAAATCCAATCTGATGTGTACAAAATAGACTATACTTTCTGTAGTGTGAATCACTGGCTCTCTCTGCTGCACCAGTTCTCTTCTTATCAGTCTTTTCATTTCCTTGTGATGAGAGAGTGAAACCACAGTGTAAATAGACAGTGTAAACATTTCTTGTCACAACAATCATACACTTGATATGGATCGCCCCAGGGGTCGAGAGTTGTCCGACGACTTGGTACAACTTTGCCTCTGCACATTTTAAACAATGGAATTTAAATATTTCGTTATCAGATTTGTCTTTATTATATGTAGCAGTAATCGGGGCGATAGCTATCCAGTGCTGTGATGTGTGCTCATCTGAGCATACTCAGAACGTTTGTAACATCTGTACATCGTAGCACTTGATAGCTATCGATTTCTGAGCATCTGAGCACTTGATAGCTGTCGCCCCTGTACTTCTCATGGAATTTTTTAAATTTTGGGAAATTTTTCTAAAGTCATTTTTAGTTAAAAAAACACGCCGCAACTACTCTTACACTCTCATTTTTGCCAAGCCTTGCTTTTTGGGCCGTTTTAACGTCAAATTTGATTCGGCTTTGATTTTATATGACCATAAAATCAACAAATTTAACCTGTAGAATTGCAACAATTAAAAAAGTACTATAAAAAATTTATTCTCGAAAGAGAATCTATCGATTTATCGTCAGAAACGAAACAATTTCACGTGTAGGCAGTGTGATTTGAGACTTTGAAGAAGCTGTTTGGGCCTCCGACGTTGAGCTGAAGTGAAAGAACCACGTATGGAGTCACCAGTGAGACGCACTGAAAGTTATCGTTTTTTCAAACTGATTGATTTTTGGAAAAAAACTGAGTTGATTTTTGCATAAAACAGCAAGAAAATGGGTACCGGTATGTCGTTCTTCTTCTCTGTCATTAAAACCTTACGGTGAAAAGCAACGACTTCCTTATAACAACGAGACCGCCCAAGGAAATGCCGGCATTGGCCTGAGTAATGTGATCGATGAACATTAAAGTGATATGGTAAAGTTTAGCATCATATTGTTGCCATAACGAACTGTTTCGGCAAAGTTGGGTGCGCACTGAGTGATACTAAAAGTTGAACTGTCACTTAGTGAATGAGTCAATGTATATATATTCATTCCCATCAATGGTACTAAGGAAAAAAATTCTAAAAAAGAACGTAAATGTATATTTTCACTTACGCTATAATAATTTAAAAGTGAGGATTTCAGGAATTTTATTTTACAAAAAAACTTTTGTAAACATTTAGAGATCGGTTCCAATTTTGAACATCATTTTGTACGTCAAAATATGGCTTGCGAATTACAAAGAAAATAGTACTACAACTTTAAAAGGTTTATTTAAGGCACAATTGGAGTTGTTACCAACAATTTGTGAATAATGCCTAAAAGATCCTGGGTTTTAGAAAAAAAAGTAATCCTAGTCCTTAAATAAGTTTTTCTTCAATTATTGCAATATTTCTAAAAGAGACTCATTGTTTTTCAATTACAGCAAACTACAAACAAAAGACATCGGACTGAAGAGAATTTTTCTCTGCTCTCTAACATTTTGTGTTGTCTTTTGCGAGTACCTTTGCAGTCGTTGTGTTTTTCTTTGAATAATTTTTCATATATTGAAAAATAACTTCTGTGAAGATTTTGATAACTTTTTTTCTAAATCCAGAAACCATCAGGTATTGTTTAAATCAAGATAACTGTCTCCTTGTTTTAACCCTTCATTGCCGAGCCGTGCGAGACCCTTATATGCCGAAGCGTAGGATTTTGCTGATTTTTGGTATACCGGGCCCATTTGGGTCCCAGATAATGGGAAAAATATTATTTTTTCAAAAGTCGGGATTTTTCCGAAAATCCATGATACCCCCCTATGGTTTCGAAATTTTCAAAAAAATTTCGAAATTTTTAGATGTCTAAAAAAATACTTTTTCTGGTCAATTTCGATGCGCTGAGCACGAATCTGAAGTTAGTTTTTTTGTTGAGTCTCAAAAAATTTTTTAACCCTTCATTGCCGAGTGTATCCGATCGGATACGTTTTTGATTTGCTAAAGACTTCGCAAAAAGAAAGAAACGAATGAGTGTTTATTCATACAAAGAGTGTGTCTATTCATACAAAGAGCGTGTCTGTAAATAGATCACATAGAAAAGAGAAATAAACAATGGCAGACATCATAATTTTGATAAAGACAGCTCACCAAAAGGAAAGCTAATGGTAACGCAGACATTCTGCCTTTTGTTCTATAGCTCCGGCAATGAAGGGTTAAAAGGTCATTCTCGAATTTTTCGAGAGTGCCTCTGGGGAAAAAATCGCAAAAATTTTTTTGGATCTAAAACACAAAAACTAATTACATATCCTTATTCAGCACAAAAAGTTGGCTATATAAGATCAATATCAGATTTGAGCTAGGAGTTATGAATTTATCTAAAACATTTGTCCAAATTTGGAACACTCGGAACCAATGGGGGTCACCATTTGCGTTCCAAATTTGGAACACCAGGAAATGAAGGGATAAACTTGTTACAAAGTGAGAAAAACCAATCTTTACTCGACGAAAAATTTTGCTACAATTTCAAACCCAGTCATATTTTTTGGCACAAGTTATGGACAATTCTGAACCCGCGAAAAACTTTACTGTTAAAATTTTTTTCGTACCTCGCTGTGAATTTGAGCTGGAACAATAGTGAAGCCGATCAGATGCGTAGTGCAGCAAATCACGTCGTGGATCGAGAAGAACATCCCAACCCAGGTCTTCCGCCTCAGCATGACAATTATCGCAAAAATTGTCGTCGGAGTGCCGACGGCCATCGTCAACAAAATGTAAAACTGAAATTTTTGTCATTTTTTAACCTAATGTAAAAATTGGATTTTTTGAAAAATACCTGAAAAATATTGTCAGCCCGGCGGATCTTTTTAGCCAGCCTTTTGTGGACATCAAAGGCCACCATGAGATTCGTGGATAGCCTGCTGGTGGACCAAGGAATGGGCTGGTCTTCGTGCAATAGCTGAAATATCATGGATTGAAATATAAAATGGACTAAATTTTAGCATTCCAGGACCAAATTTTGCACTTATCTGATCGTTTTTTCACTTTAAATTTTTTTATTGCAGGTAGTCCTTGGTAAACCCTTACCTTATCTAAGGACCGGTTAAATTCTTTCAGCTCCAACGAGAGGCACTTCATAACAATGACAAAGAAGCAGAGAACAATGTTCCAAACAAACACTCCGTAAACTGGCACTAATCTGTAGATGAAGTCGAACGGGTGCAGTCCCATTGTCGGCTGAATAAACAACAACATTATTCCAGGATTATTCCAGGTATGCCCTAAGCGGTGATTTTCTAAAGGGAAACCCTCTTTGAGACTTCCCAGTGATCAAAGTGCTCCAGAAGAGAATTAGAATAGGCTTTAGGCTAAACCACCCTTATAAGGGCATACTTTAGGCATAGGCTTTAGGCAAGCATTTGGGCTTAACTCCCGAACAATCCTTACATTAGACTGAAGTTTAAGCTTAAGCATGATTGGGCGTAAAATTCCCCTACATCTCTGCCCTTTTTGCTGGTGAGAGAGCATTGGCAGACGAAAGAGAAATAGTCTATTTGCCTCAAAGTGCAGTTATTTTCTAGGATTAAACAATAACTGCCAGAGGCACTCCATGCATCCCCGCATTTTGACCGGAGAGGATTATGACCGGGGGAATTTGACCCATTGGATTTGTCAATTGGCAGACATTTCCCTTCTTTTATTTGTCTCTAGCGGGCAGCAGGGCAAACAAGAGAAGGAAATGACTGCCAAGTTCAATTCCAAGTTCAATTTTTTCTTTAGTAAAGCGCTGTTTTCTGCGTCCGTCCCATTCCATTCCTAACGATAACGTTCCTAAAGATAACGAAAACAATGACCTTAAGTTCGAGAAATTCGTTTTTCGAGAGATATGAGTAATCAAAATTGCCTCAGCGCATGGGGCATAATTCCCGTTTCCCACGTCAGTTAAAGGCGTGTGATAGCTCAAACGAAAGGTCTTGACAAGATTTGAATTTGGAAATTTTTAGAACCGAAATGTGAAAATTTGAATTCGAGCCAAAACCAAAAAATGTGTTTTAATGGCCAAAATAAGCCATTTTTGCTCCGCCGCGTAGGCGGTGGCAGTCATTCTGTCTGTCGTTGGAAGATTAAATTTTACGATTTTTAGACAGACATTTTGAAAAAAAGTAAATTTAATCAGACACTGACCACTATCGATGCAAACTGCCCATTTTTAAGTCTTTTAAAACATTTGCAATTGAGTCAGTTGCACTATATCAATGAGAAACAAGCAGTTAACTTCAGCCTCCCGAGTGGTCTAGTGGTTAGGATTTCTGGTTTTCACCCAGGCGGCCCGGGTTCGATCCCCGGCTCGGGAAATACTTTTTTATGATGTGTTTTTGGTACAAAAAACTCAAGAAACCATGTCAGTAAAATTTGAAAAAGAAAAAAATTTGTAGTCCATATTTTTTCAGAATATAATTTTTCGATTTTTTTCTGGAAATGCTGTATAACATTCTAGAATATGGTTTTCTTCAATTTAGCAACATTTAAAGAGCGAAAAAATATTTGTGATAATTTCCGAAAATAATCAAAATTTTTGAAAACATTTTCTCAAAAATTTTGATTATCTGTTTTTGATGAAATTTTTTGCATTCCAAATCTGACGTTAGCTCCGGTATTTATTCTCACAAGGTCGTGGTATTCTTATGGGTTCTCTTGACGCGGCTTTGGTTGCGCGTCGTTCATGAATGATTCACTAACCTTCGTTATAGAATCGCCACTGCGAATTATTTTCTGGATTGTGTCGGCGATGATCGTCACACCAAAAGTTGTTGACATTGTCACCACCAAAATTACCCATTGATAGAAAGTGCATTTGAGCTTGCGATACATTGTGAATGATTTGCCAAGAATGGTTCTGGAGATGAGGATATCTTCCAGGAGGTATTTGATTATTCGCCGACGTTGCCAGTAAAAAAGAAACATCTGAAAGGAGACAAGTTGTCAGAAGGTAACGGACAAAAAGGGGACACAAACAAATCCTGGGCCAAAACAGATCACCAATGGAAGACTTTTGATACACTTAAGTTTAAGCTGATGCTTAAAATGCTCCTAGGCCTTATGTGAACAATCTTACAGATAGCATATTTTACGCTTAAGCTTAGGCTTATAGCAGCCGATTTTCCGAGCGCGTTAAGCTTAATATTTTTAGACTCTAAACTTAAATTTAAGATTAAGCTCAAGTGCATTAAAAGTTAGTAGTCGGTATCAAGAATAACTGTTCTTTTCTAAAATTGTTCCAAAAGTTCTCTGAGTACTTTTAAGGGCCTGAAAATTTATGTTAAAAATACTACACACGTATGAATTACTCCTTATATTTGCTTTTTGCATCATTTTTCACGCAGTAATTTTATTTTCTAGAAAATTTTTTTAACTATTCTAAACTTTTCGCAATATTTATCGAACCTCGACAATTTGTCTCATGTTTTTTTTTCGTCCAGCTAATGCCGTGACTTGGTTTACCTCAGAATGTAAAGCCAGGTCATATGGACTAATTCCATCCAAATTTAGCTTAAACTAAAATTTCCATCCACAGAATTTCAAGACCAAACCAAAAAAATGATGCAAACAAACCACAAAACACACAAAAAATGTTTTCCGACCCAATGGCTTAAATTACAGGTTAAGTAGAGCGGAGGAGGGAGAGTTATGTGAATGACATGGGACAAATGTCACGTTTTTCGCTCATTGATATGTGATATTTATGGAACCTTAGGGTGACTAGACAGTCTTAGGGTTTGACTAATCAGTTTTCACAAGAATCGTACTGTTATTTTGTTTATATTTCACAGTAGCAAAATATCTGACGAAACAAAGTGACGAAATCGCTTTTTTTGGGCCACTTTTCACTATGTTGGCCATAAATCTGATATTACTCATTATATGTCAACTTTTTCTCTAGTTTATAATGGCACAATCAGATTTTTGAATTCGCGCGGAAAAGTACCCGTTTGATGCCATTTTGATCAGATTTTGATGACAATCTGAAGAAAATGGTATAAAACTGGTACTTTTGGTGATTGTGCCATTATAAACTAGAGAAAAAGTTGACATATAACGAGTAACATCAGATTTATGGCGAACATAGTGTAAAGTAACCCAAAAAAGGCGATTTCATCACCTTGTTTCGTCAGATATTTCGCTATTGTGAGGATAGCTTTACTCATTCCGGAGAATTCGCTCACACAATTAATTATTATTGGAAATGCTCTCTGTATTGGAATCAGACAGGACATGATGACAATAGAAAAATTTTTCATAAGATAAAGTATGTCCGAGACTTACCATAGAAATGACTGCCTGCAGCTGCCAGCCCCAAATTACGATGTACTCCAAATCGATCGGCTTGTTCGGGAATACATTTATCACAAAAATTCGGACCAAACTTCTGCCAAAGTACAACGTTGCTAAAGAGTGCAAGGTATAATATTTGTTTCAGAAACTCCTCAAAATAATTGGAACAGAGTAGACTGCAATAAAAAATTTGGACTTGTAATGAAAAAAGAACGAATTGTTTCTTCCAAGCTTGCGCTGAGTCAACAAACCTTCAAATTTCGAGACAAAATTTTGGGTACGCAACACTTGGCCCCCAGGACACTTGGCCCCCAGTATAGAAAGAGCATTCTAGCGCATTCTAAGCGGTTCTGGGACATTCTAGAAGCATAGAGAATGTTTTAAAATAATTTCCAACAATCGGGCGCTTAAGCCTAAACCTAAGTAGCCTAAGCCTACAGCCTAAGCCTTCGTTGCCCTTATAAGGGTTATTTTTTACCTAATTTATAAGACTAAATTATTTTTTAAACATTCTATATGCTTCAGAATGTTTAAGAAGTCTACGATGTTCCAGAACCGTTTAGAATGCGCTAGAATGCTTATTCTATACTGGTGGCCAAATGGCCCGGGGGCCAAGTGCCCTGATCCCAAAATTTTCATAATTTCTGGGTTTTTCAGCCGCCAAAAACCTCAGATTTGAATCCAGAAGACAGAAGAAATCTAACACAAGATTCACGTCACTATATTTGACTTACTTAGTGTGAAGAAGAAAAAGGCTCTTGATAGGCGATAAAATCTGATGAGAAAATCTTGCTTGGCAAGTTGACCGTAATACAGACCCGTAGCGGTTAATAACAATTCAATCATTACTTAAGAGGTAAAATAAAAAAAGAATTAAAGAATTTGCATTATAAACGAAAAAATTCCATTTATAAACATGAAATTTGTGTCCGTTAGAGCACCCGTTGTTTGCTTCACTTAATCCAAGTCTCCTTTATTTGCTTTATATATTGCTCCAGGGCATTTATATTAAGACCGCATTTAAGGCGCGAAAAAGGTTTCTTTCAATCGACTAAGTGCACAAACAAAGAAGATTTCCCGGAGAACATAGAGTCTAGGATTTGTGTCCGAGAGTAAACTACTAAAATGCGACATTGACAAGAAAGGCAGTGTTGCCAAGAAATGCATCATGGTTTGCTTCTAATACCCTCTTTGTGGACTACCGATCCAAAAATTTGGGTTAGTTAAGCCTCTAGTTTGTTCATAATGATTTTAGTTTGCTCTGTGAATATTCTCGATCCACGTTTTGCGGTCGGTTTAGCGTTTACAGCCTGGTCAGTTTTTCAATTACGTTTCATGCCAACGTGCAATTCCTGCTGTTTGTAGTATGGTTCGTAAGGACAATTGATCGTTTCGCTCACGTGTGCATTTTGACGAAATTGACGTAAACAAAATGTAACATCTTGGTAGAGTACTTTTTATAGTACCTTGCACTTTGTAGAAGCATGATTGCCAGGGGTTTACAAGCTGCTTCAACTAATATGTAGAGAGCCTATAAACTTATTGTATTGGAATCTATAACAATTTTGAATCAGAACTTTTAGCGCTACGTTTCTCGAATGATTTTACATGTAAACTACATTGTATTGACCTTTATTGTTTCAATGATCGCCAGTCAAGAATCATATACCTCTCAACTTTCAAAAAGTCTGTATGTGCTGCCTAAAAGACAGCACCTTCCAAAATTTGTTTTATCCGCCGCAACGGTGTTTTGCCGGGCAGAACATTCAAGTACCTCAAACTTGGGTATTTAAACCGACGATATTGGCTAGGAATTGCTTTTTATGCTCTGGGCTGGTCACTTCAGTTATAGTGTGCGGCACAGCGAAAAGACAACTGACAAGTGTAGAGCGCAGTGTAGGATTGTGTCTGGCGGTTATTTCCCACTGCCTCGCTGAAGGATTTGTGACGCCGCCAAAGACTGGTCTGGGAAAGGAAATAAGACGTCAAGAGATGAGAAGAGTGCGGAGACAAGCAGAGAACACGTCACATGTGAAGACTTGCAGAGGAACAAGCATAAAGAGATAGAGTGAAGTGAGAACTAATAAGCACTGTAAATTATACAATTCCACATCCATACAATTTCCTAAACATACAATTTCCTAAAGAAATATCGAAGGCGCAATTGGAAAAAGAATCAAATTTTCCCTGGATTACAATACTGTTTTTCGCATCGTATTTTATTATCAGAAATATCAAAAAAATAAGACAAAATGTTGCCACAGATCACACGACATCAACCCAACTGGGGGGTAAACGTCTGCAGTGCTAAACAACACTCGCCACATGTCTTTGCGCCAGCGACGCAGAGGATTTGTATGGTAAGCATGAGAAAGAGAGTGTTCTAGCCGCCTCGGCCCAGTAAAAAGAGCTTTACTGGCTGCAGCCAGTGAAGAGCT
Source organism: Ditylenchus destructor (assembly GCA_022814885.1). Taxonomy (NCBI): domain Eukaryota; kingdom Metazoa; phylum Nematoda; class Chromadorea; order Rhabditida; family Anguinidae; genus Ditylenchus; species Ditylenchus destructor. The sequence goes on from JAKKPZ010000188.1 coordinate 73,775, forward strand.
CTTTTTACTGGCTGGAGCCAGTAAATTTATTTAATTATGGGTTGGAGGGAAGCGAGTGCGTTAGAGATACACACTCTCTCGCAAACTGAGCATCAGCCCAAAATGTTGCGATTTGCCAGCTAGAACACTCTCTTTCTCATGCTTACCATACAAATCCTCTGCGTCGCTGGCGCAAAGACATGTGGCGAGTGTTGTTTAGCACTGCAGACGTTTACCCCCCAGTTGGGTGGTAACCAGATCACACAAATAAAAAAATAAGGCCATTGACATCCAAAAATGTCCCAACACGAAGTATTTTTTAAATGACTCGAATGATGAACGCATAATTTTGATTGTCGTAAGCGAAGAGGAATGCTTGCTTGGAGTATATAAAGGAACTGAGTTTGCATAGCAGTTCGATCATAGGATGGAGGGAAGCTAGAGTGTTAGAGAACAGTAATGTTTTGAAATGTGCGGCTCCATTTCGTTTGTTCGTCTTTCATTCCACGGCCAGTAAGAAAAATATGAGAAAATCAAACCAGCCTTATTCACATCGGTCATGGGATGGAGAGAAATGTTAGAGAACTGTGATGTTTTGTGATGTGCGTCTCACTTTCATTCGTTCGTCGTTCATTCCACGACCAGAGAAAAAAAGACGAGAGAAGGAATCGGTCGGTCTCATTCATTTGGACAGTGCAAACAAAAAAGTTTTAGGATCATTTCCAGCAATTTTCTAGCAAAAGTATCGTCTTGGACTTGTAATAGTCCAAGGCTCTATTGGCCCAGGCTCCGGCACTGTTCGTCCTTCTCAGAGCTGCTCCGGTGATCGTTTAATGAGAGTCTGAATACATATAATTGGTTTAGGGAAGCCTTGAATATGTGATATGCTTGAGAGAAGACAGAGAAGCAAACGTGACAATAGAGTCAGTTATTCTCCCATGAGAGATAACTAGCCCTCGTGGGGCCGCCTTCGGCGGCGATCCCACCCTTCGGGCGGGATGGGGCTCGCTCGACGTAATCTCGCTCGCCCCGAGCAACCTATAAAACGATTCAGCCCCATATCAGTAACAAAAAATAACAATTAAAAACATAACAAAAAATTACTGTTGACACTTTTTTCTCCATTCGTTCAAATATGTGCCTTGAAACGTAGATTTAGACTGCCAGGTTTGCGAAAGAAACAAACAAAAAAGGAAGAATAAACGAACAAAAATGTAAAAACATTGTAAGAATACTTTTATTTTTCACTATTATTTTTAAAACAAAAAAAAGTTGGGCTTACCCCGACTGGACCGACTTTTTTCAAGACCAAAAAAGGGGAGCACCATCAGCACTTCACTGAAGACCGAAACAGTTGGAACTATTATGTTCAACCGAACCACCTGAGCCAACATCATGCCATCCTTTATGATCATTTTCTGAATCAATCGCATACCTTTGCGATCGAAACAATGGACTATTCCGTTGAGAGTAACGTATTCAGAGCAGGTTTATTTGAGCCTATATAGGAACGCCCAGGCTCCGGCACTGTTCGTTCTTCTCTGTGCTGCTCCAGTGATGGATTAATGAGAGTCTGAGACTATATAATTGGCTTAGAGAAGCCTTGAATATGTGATAGGTTATAGAGAAGATAGAGAAGCAAACATCATTGGAGAGAATATACGTCGATTATCTGCTATCATAAGGTTATATAATTGGTTTAGAGAAGCCTTAAACATGCGATAGATTGTAGAGAAGCAGACGAAACTAGAGAAACGAAAATTTTCTCTGAACCAGAAGTGAATTGATCTGAAACGATTTTTGGACATAATATCATTATGACATAATATCATTAACATTTTCCATCACTCTTTCGTACTTCTCCCAAAAACAATCTCATTGTTAGGTAACAAACTAAAATATTATTAACAAAATACTATAAGAAAGTATGAGGAAGCAGACATTTAGTTACTCTGTGCAGCCAAATTATGACGAAGAAGAAGCTGACTATTACAAATCCGAGAATGAGAACATGGAGCAGAGAAAATGAAAACTGTCAAAAAAGTCCAGGAAGTCCAAAAAACGAGTCCTCAATTACGGCGCCACGCTTGATCGGGAGCTTAAGCCTAACTCTAAGTCTTAGCTTAAGCCTAACAAGGAACACTCACCTGGTGAAACGCTCACCTGGGGAAACGTGATGGATGGGAATTTACCCCCCACCTTGTGGGCATTCGAACGATGCCAATCATTTTGGCGAATACGTTACGAAAAAAAGTTAGCCTGATACGGAAAGATCAGTTGGATTTTTAAATGCGAGAAAATCCGATTTCAGAGGCCATTTTCGGTCGTTTTTGTCTATGAAAGTGCCAAACATAACGTCATATTCGTGTTCCCCGTAATTTTTTGGATAAGATAGAGTCTTTTTGGGAATGTTTTGAGAAAGAAAGTTAAATATTAATAAATTAAATTATTTTTCTGAAAAATCTGTCAAAAAAATCAAAAGAGTCCCCCTCGGTTTTTTTGCAAAAAACTTTCTAAAAATAATTTTTTGCACAAAAAACCATAGGGGGACCCTATTGATTTTTTGGGAAAATGAAATGAGTTTTTATGCAAAAATTATTTTTAGAAAATCTTTTGCAAAAAAAATCAATAGGGGGGAAAATGGTATGAAAAATCATTTTTCTGAAAAATCAATAGGGTCCCCTCTATGGGTTTTTTTGAAAACTTGTCAAAATACTTACCTTTGGTCAATTGATATCCATAAATTGATAGCCACCAAATTTTAATTGTTGGATTGTTAATCCATAAATTGTTTGAAGCATACCTTTTCCATATCTCAATATCCTTCGCATACCTGGCTTCGGTTATCTAAGTCAACTTTTTTAAGTTTTGAGAATTTGCGAGCAGTTTTTAAACGATGGTTAATAATGAAATTCGATCTGATTTCGAAGCAAAAATTTCGACAAAATGAAAATTTTGCGGAGTAAAACTATCCAAAATCCATGGTGGGGAAATTCGATAAATTCAAAGGAAGGCTTCATCGAAGCTAATCTTCATCACCACCATATGTTTAGAAATATTTTACAGAAATATGGAATTTTGACGAGAAGCAAAAAGTAGTTGTATCAATGGATGGAGGTTAAAAAGTTGGTATAAACTCTACCTCAGGGCAATATTTTTTCTACATGCTTTAAACATAAAGTCAAAATTAATCTGTCTTGCCATGAATTTAAATTTCATATTGGATTGCGATTCTAATTTGTTTGTAATTTCACTTCTTTCATCTTATTCATATTTTGATTCACATATTTGCATCATATTTTTGCCTTTGTAATGTTCATCTTATTAGTTAATAAAGTCGTAAGGGTCTGACTGAAGATATATTTAAAATTTTACCCCCTGAGGGCACACAAAGGAAACTTTACGGGGTGCTGTGCGGCGTAGCCGCAGGTTTCTTTTCTTGTATGAATCTAAATTATCGAGGTTTGGACAATGGTTTAGTGGAGCATAGTTTTAGATTTATGATTAGGCTCAGGCCAAACCAGGGTATTAAGCCATGTGTTCGAATTTCAATATTGGCGCCAGTTTAAAAATTTTCAGCAATTTCGAAATTTATAAAAACATTATTCATATTTTGCCAGAAAAAATGAATTCATAAAAGACAATAATATTAAAAAAGAAAAATCGCTTAAAACTGTGTTGTAAGGCTAAAAATTTAAAATTTAAATTTTAGCGGGGTCTCAAAAAGTGTAATAAATTAATTAAGCGATTTTTTATCGAAAATGAAAATCTAAAAAAATGTTTGCTTGCAGTCGGATTTGAACCGACGCCCGCTGACGCGGACCAGAAGGCACAATGTGCTAAGCGATGCTTGAGTCTGGCGCCTTAGACCGCTCGGCCATACAAGCACATGTTGACTCTCATTCAAACTTGAACTATGTGATCAATTTATCTTTCCTTTCTCCCTTCTCATCCATTGGAATGGGGAATTTTGCAGTAAATTGCAATATTTATAACAGCAAAAAATTATTTACGATTAAAATTGTATTTTACGATATTGGAAAACAATATACAATTTATGGATTAACAATCCAACAATTAAAATTTGGTGGCTATCAATTTATGGATATCAATTGACCAAAAGTAGGTATTTAAACCAATTTATTATTTTTATTAAACCAATTATATAACCTCAAACGTTCAATAATCGATCACTGGAGCAGCACAGAGAAGGACGAACAGTGCCGGAGCCTCGGCCAATAGAGCCTTTGGACCGTTCCTCTTCTTTCTACTTTCTAATAGTCAGTTCAAACAAAAAGGCGCTTCAGACCAATTCACTTTTGGTTCAGAGAAAATTTTCGTCTCTCTCGTTTTGTCTGCTTCTCTGCCTTATTACCGTAAAACCTGTAATTTAACCCCCGGGGGCAGAATTATTCAATCGACCTCTAGGGGGGCAAAATTAGAGGGGGGTAAAACTAGAGGGGGGGGGGTAAAATTATTCAATCGGTGTTTCGCGCCGAAGGATTTTTGCTCAAATTTGCTCAATTCGGCATTTCAAATAGGAGTTTTCTAGTTATATTTCTTTCCAGGGAATTTCTCTCTTTCAATTTGAAGAAAAGAAGCGATCAATGATGCGCAGAGACAGAGAAATTGCCTGGAGACAACTATAACTAGAAAACTCGTATTTGAAATGCCACCACGCTCCTCTGACAATATGTCATCAAAATTTCATTTTACAATTTCCCTCATTTTTATTCACGTAATCGCATGAGCCGAAATGACAATTGTGGATTTCTGTCGGAAGAAAATGTGACAAGATTTCAAAAAAAGCTTGGATATTGTCTTCCTGTAAGATTTGAGCAGAATCATCGGGATTAAAGTGTCAAGTATTGTAAAAAGCAGAAACATTGGATTCTGGAGCTCAGAGAATACTCTCAACAAAATCCGCAATATTACAGGACTTGAAGGTTCCGTTATAATAATTTGCATGTCATAGAGTCGCATATAAATCAGCAAGATGGTGTAAATTGCGTAGAAGAACGCTTGAAATATGCAAATGAACGCCGCTGTGCGCAGGTCATTGATCCTCTGTGTTTGGGTGTTGAGTCCAACCAGTACCGCTAGATTCCGGATTTTTAGCAAGACCAGGAGGGAACAGCCAAACGTTCCAAGTAACATGAAGATTTCCATTCCCATATAAAGCCCTCCAAGTGTTGTTCCAAAGCCGTGAGTCCAGTGAGATAGAGCGGCTGAAATTTTTACGTGAATATTTTCAAGTCTTAAAAAAGTATTCGGATTGGAATATACTGGAAAAATGAGTTCTATAATGCAACATGCTTGCAAAGGACCACAAAACTAATTTTACATAGTTTTAAAATACCGCAAAGAAGTTAATCGACTTGGGTGGTCCTTTGATGCATGGCGTAGTGCGATGACGTTACTTCGTCCGAACCGTCACACGTAAAACAGCACAGAGATCGGCCTGGTACAGATGGAATAACATTCCATCTATTTGACGGATCTCATGAAAAGACATTCTCGCTCGCGCTCTCCGCAGTGGAAAACAAAGACCACACAAGACGATTTGATCTTTTGCGATGTATCGAATTCTCTGAACGAAATAAAAGTGCAAGTTACCTAGTAAAGCATCACAAGCAATAATCCAGACAAACAGTCGTTTTCCAGCGAAAAGTTTCTTGTACAAATCCTCCCAATACAAACAAAAAATCCTGGAAGCAGCCAACAGAAATACCGAATACTGAGACAAATCTCGGCCAATGTACCACGTGAAATTTATGTAACTGTTAAACGCCCCGAACGAAATCGGGATTCGTTTCATCTCCCAAGCAATGCCAGTGGCGATATTGATCACGGCCGTGTTGAACATAAACCATTTGGCGTCCTCTCTGCAACGATCCATTAAAGTCAATAGCACAATGATCAGTGCCGGGACGAACAAGGAATGTAACAGATACGGGGTCGAGGTAGTATTGACAAGTTCCACGAGATCGCAAAAGTCTAAGGCACTCTTCTGATCTTTGTCCTCTTTTATACAGGGCATCGGCTAGAAATAGAGGGTAAATTACTTTAAAAGTTTTTGAAGAAAATTTTCATTTGAAAGCAGAATTTTGAAATATTAAAGTGATTAGGAGAATAAATCTTAAGCGTAAAGTTGCCGCCTGAATACCTTTCTAATGGCAATTTTAGTTCTCATTTTTACTAAGAATACTAATATGTTTACTAAGAAAATGTGCGCTCATCTGTGAAAATTTGAGTACAATAATTTTCAACTTTTATTCCTTATTATGGAAATTATGATGAGAATGTGATGATGAAATTTATCCTTTGGTTCAATAAAAATTGTGAGCGCAACACGTAATTAGCGTAAAGTGTAAATGCCTCAAATATTCAGAAGTTACAAATATTCAATAGGTGTAATATGTCACAAAAATTTTAACCTAGAACACTTTTGAAAAAATTTGATTTGCTTTGTCAAAATTCCGTCTACTTTCAGAAAAAAATTATCATAAATTTTACAACCGGTGCAAATTCTGTCGGAAAAGTTCGAGTAAGCAAAAATTGTCTAATTTTTTTCTGCGCCTTCAAGAATGCGCCTTCACTCGGCCGTGCCCGATAGGACGCGAAAAATTTTGAATATTTTCCCTCAACATTGAAAATTTTCAAAGGAAATTTTCTCCAACCTCACAAAATTTTTCAATAATTTTCGCAAAAAATTTGGCAAACAGCATATTTATTTTTAATTTTCGCCTGCGGCGCAATGATTAGTACTAGTATATACGGTGTCTGCTTGAAATCATTATTGTTTATAAATTATGCTTGAAATTTGAATCTATAATTGCGCCGCTATCTAAAATTACAGCAAAAACTGAAGCACAATCAGTGTGCAGTGCATACACACTGCTTCTGTTCCTGCTTCCTACATGTTTACCCCTGAGTTGGTTACCCCTACCAGAAGAAGTAGGTGTATTGATTGCGTGATAGCGGTGGGCGTCAAAACAGTATAACGTGAGTTTCTGCAGCTCACTGCAGCAGACGTAGAGTGAAGTGGACTGCACACAGTGTCTACCTGTTAATTTTTTTTTTTTAAAATTATTTCGTTTCCTTTTTTCAATTAAACCCATTTTTTTTTTTTAATACCCTTTTTTTTTTAAAATTAAGGGGGTTTGGGAAAAAAAAAGGAAAATTTTTTTTTTTCCCAAATTATTTTCTTTTTTTTTAATTTTTAATTTTAATTTTTTATTTCCCGGAAATTTTTAAATTTTTTTTTTATTTTTTAATTAAATTTTTTATTATTTTTTTATTGCCCGGGAATTTCCTTTAAAACGTTTCCCCAAAAAAATTTTGGTAAAAAATTTCTTTTTAAAAATTTAAGAATTGCCTAATAAAATTTAAACTTTAATTTTTAAAAGGGGGTTTTGAAAAAATTAAAAAAAACCCCCCACAAAAAAAATTTAAAAAAATTCCTTAAAATGGAAAAATTTTTTTAAAAAAAAAAAATTAAAAAAAAATTTTTACGTGGGGGGTGAATTTTTCACGTAATTTTCAAAATTTAAAAAAGTATTGATTTTTAAAAAAAAAAAAACTTTCAAAAACGGAAAGAATAAAGGGCCGGCGTACAAACCCCAACCCCAAACACACAAACCCTTCAATGAAAAATTCTTTTTGAGGTTCTAAAAGCTTCCCCCCCCCCCATAAAAAAGGAAAAAAATTTGTTTTTTTGTTTTAAGAAAAAAAGGGTTACACTGTAAACATAAAGCTAAAAAAAATTTTTGCTGAAAAGAATTTTTTAAAAAAACAAAATTAGTTTTATTTGGAACGCCTTCTAGAATGTCTAGAAATTTTGGGTTTGTTTTGGAACCCTTCGTTTCATGCTATGTATGAGATCGTTTCTGAACCATCAGTTTGTGATGATCCCGCACACTGAAAACTTTTGCATGATTCCGGCGAAATCGCACTCCAGGTTTACAGACCCACTCAGTAGACTTCATTGATGCTGCACGCAGATTTCGGCTGATGTGTAGTGGCTTATGAACCTTTTGCCTGTTGCGCGCGTTTCACGAACCTGCTGCAAAACTTTTGTCGAATATTGATCCAAAAGAGTCGGCCTGCCCATCGAGTTCCTTCTTCTCACCACCGCGCACTGTCGAAATTCTATAAAATTGTGTCAAAATAAACTTATAATTTCTAACATTAAAATCCTACCTCTTTTGCGCAGCTGTTCTTCTTGCGCCATCCACTTGCGGATGCATTTTCGTCAACATTAATGCTTGCTTGCTAAATTTATCGACGACTGCTTCTTTGCGTAGTCGATAGCTTCAAGCTTGTGTCAATTGTGTATGAATTGCGCTTCTTTCTTTGATCGACTTGCGCTTCCGAATCGGTGCTATCCTCATTTTTTTTTTTTTTTTTTTTTTTTTTTTTTTTTTTTTTTTTTTTTTTTTTTTTTTTTTTTTTTTTTTTTTTTTTTTTTTTTTTTTTTTTTTTTTTTTTTTTTTTTTTTTTTTTTTTTTTTTTTTTTTTTTTTTTTTTTTTTTGCATTTTAATTGGTTTATGTGTTCATAGAGTATTATTTCAGCGCATTTAAAGCTAAATATTACAAAATTTTATTAAAGATCAAACAATAAATGCAATACAATTACGGGGACACCTATTCAATTTCTGCATTACTTTCATAACCATTGTTATATTCCTCTTCTTCGTCCAGTTCTTCCTGAATGAGGAGTTGGACTTCACTGCCACGCGCTTTGCGGAGTAGATCTCGAGCGCTTGGAACCGACCCTTCCGGTTTCATGCTATGTATGAGATCGTCTTCTGAACCATCAGTTGCTGTGATGATCCCGCACACTTTGAAAGACTTTTTGATGAGTTCCGGCGAAATCGCACTCCAGGCTTTACAGACCCACTCCAGATAGACTTCCATTGATGCTGCACGCAGATTTCCGGCTGATGTGTAGTGGCTTTGAACCTTTGTGCCTGTTGCGCGCGTTTCACGAACCCATGCTGCCAAACGTTTGTCGAATATTGGATCCAAAAGAGGTCGGCCTGCACCATCGAGTTCCTTCTTCTCACCACCGCGCACTGTCGAAATTCTATAAAATTGTGTCACAAATAAACTTATAATTTCTAACATTAAAATCCTACCTCTTTTTGCGCAGCTGTTCTTCTTGCGCCATCCACTTGCGGATGCATTTTCGGTCAACATTAAAATGCTTGCTTGCTAAATTTATCGACGACTGCTTCTTTGCGTAGTCGATAGCTTCAAGCTTGTAGTCAATTGTGTATGAATTGCGCTTCTTTCCGTTTGATCCGACTTGCGCTTCCGAATCGGTGCTATCCTCAGTGCATGGTGGGGAAATTCGATAAATGCAAAGGAAGGCTTCATCGAAGCTTTATCGAAGTTTTCTAGTAAGCGCGAATCGCCGGCCACTGTTTCCTGCTGTTTCCCAGCTGCGCGCAATCGTTGTTTTCTTTCCAACGAGGGAAACGAATGCGCGCAGCTGGGAAAGAACAGGAAATAGTGGCCGGCGATTAGCGCTTACTAGAAAACTTCGATAAAGCTTCGATGAAGCCTTCCTTTGCATTTATCGAATTTCCCCACCATGCCTCAGTGTCGACTTCCATCAGACCGAGGTCCATGTTTTGGTTTAGCCATTCTTCATCATCGAAAAGACCTTCGAACTGATTCATTTCCTAATCTGAAACTAATAAAAACTGGAATATAAATAACAATACGCAAATTTACTCTAAATAAGATAAAGAACTTAAAAACATGAAGCAAAAATCAAATTAAAATAAAATCATTTAAATGAACTGAAACAATGGTGTATTGTTTAAATGATGTCTGCAATACAAAGGAAAGTATTACCAGACATTGGAAAATTTTCTGAAATCTGTGCCAATTTTATACAAAATTTTAGCATTTTGCCAAAAAAATTCCAAAATTTTTCGCTCGCCGACGCCCAATGGGCGCCGGCGAGCATATTGAATAATTTGGCCCCACCCTTTAATTTACCCCCACCCTCTAATTTAGCCCCAGTCTAGAGGGGGGTTGAATAATTTAGCCCCATGGGGCTATACAACAGGGAATACGGTACTCATCATTCTAGAATATTCCAGAAAAAAGCGTAATCACCGTACCCCAACGTTACACATCCGATATCGCTCTTAGGTCAAAATAAGCCACAACTTTCGAACCAACCAAAATACAAAATTTTGAAAAGTCTCAAAATGCTTTTTCCCATTTTCAAAACTATATTTCATAGCTACTCCTTTCCATAACTATCGGAAATAAGGAAGGACTCTCAGCCTCCCGAGTGGTCTAGTGGTTAGGATTTCTGGTTTTCACCCAGGCGGCCCGGGTTCGATCCCCGGCTCGGGAAATACTTTTTTATGTGTTTTTGGTACAAAAAACTCAAGAAGGTTTTGATCCCCGGCTCGGGAAATCATTTTTTATTTTGAATTTTTTGTAGAAAAATATTAACTGGTGTAAACATTTTGTATTTGCGCTATATTTACAGATTTTGGATGGCTATAGGATTATTCGCCAAACCCTTTTGGCGAAATGTCCCGCTCCGATTTTGGATATCTATCTAACGGTTTCGGGCATTTTGAAAAAATTATCAGTTTTTGTCTTAGTTTTCGGTCTCTAGCGTCTCTCCGGCAGTAAAAGGGAGAAAAAACCTCTTTCGTCTGCAAAGTATTTTACATACTGTCTTCACTAAAAACCCTCTTTATTTAGGACAGACTAGAACAAATCAGAGCAGAAGCGCACAAAGGAAAATATTTTTGCAAACAATTTGTTTTCTCAATTTTAGTTTATTTCTATTATCGTTTCTGCTACGGCAACGTTAGACTATCTGAAATAATTAAGCCCCTGGGGCACTATTAGAGGAACTGTGGTAATTGATTTTATTTTCAAAAATGTAGAGGCAAGTGTCCAGTTTCTTAAGGTCGAAGAAAAAGTTTTACCCCCCCACCCACTTAACCCCCCAAATATGCAACCCCTCTAAAAAATCCTGTTTTTCGGGGATTTCAGGGGTTGCATATTTCAGGGGGTTAAATGGGGGGAGGTTAAAATTTTTTCTTAGATATTTAGAAACTAGACACTTGCCCCTACATTTTTGAAAAATTCTTCAAAGACCTCTAGTATGGAAATAAAAAATTATGGCAAATCCCCTCCGCAACCCCGGCAAATAATGGCCCTAGCATAAGGATCCAAAGCAATACCCTAAGGATCCAGATTTGAGTAAAGTGTCAATATACCAAATTTTCTGGACAAAATTTGAATATTTGAACCAAAATTTTAGAGTTTTTCTCAATATTTTTTCTGCATTGATCGAGAATAAGACAAAAATTCTCTAGGACAATACCTTTTTTTCTATTGTTCATTCATTTTCAAATTATCCAACCTTTGGCACAACGTCCGATCAATCCCTTTCAGTATACAACAAATGTTTCTTTCGCCCGTTATGTTTCATTCCCACCCTTGTTTGTATCAAAAAACAAACAAAGCCATAGCCTTCCCTATAAAAAATGTGCTCCTCTCCGCAAAAATCAATGCTCTGCTTCTCTTCTTTCCTTCTCGCCGTTTTTCCAATGTCCAAAAAGACGCTAAAACCGTTACTGACTAAATTTTGCCGTTTTCCTAGTAATTGTTGATTCCAACTTTTTGATAAATTCTCAAAATTCCTTGGAAGTCCAAGGAATTTTGAGAATTTATCAAAAAGTTGGAATCAACAATTACTAGGAAAACGGCAAAATTTAGTCAGTAACGGTTTTAGCGTCTTTTTGGACATTTTTGTCTTGTCAAGGCAGAAAAAATATTGAGAAATACTTTAAAATTTGGTTCAAATATTCAAATTTTGTCCAGAAAATTTGGTATATTGACATTTTACTCAAATCTGGATCCTTAGGGTATTGATTTGGATCCTTAAGCTATGGCCATTATTTGCCGGGGTTGCGGAGGGATTTGCCATAATTTTTTATTTCCATACTAGAGGTCTTTGAAGAATTTTTCAAAAATGTAGGGGCTAAGTCTCCTGGGAAGACTGACTCTGGGAAGACTCCTGGGAAGATTCATGGGAAGAATTTGTGAAAAAATCCTTCTCATGAATGTGAAAATAGGAACCCCAAAACCTAAGCCTAAGATCAAGTCTTGGCTTATACCCAAGTGTAACCAGAAATCCCATAAAACGTTATACGCTAAAGTTTAATTAAGCTTCAGTCCAAATTTGTAATTCATATTTCAAATCTCGGGTATTGAGCCGAGTGTTCGTAAAATTGTCCGGAGGTGTTCCCCCAAAAATTCCTAATCCCGGTTGTGATACCATTCGAAACTTTGTTTAAGCACCTCGTGGCTACTAAACTCTGGACCCCAAACATAAGTCTGAGCCTAAGATTAAGTCTTGTCCTAAGCGTAATCAGAATGCCCTTAAAAGTTGAACGCCTACACCAAATTAGACTTCTCTCCAAATTAGGAATTTGTGTGACAAATTATCCGGATGTATTTCCCCAAATATTCCTAGTTCTGCTTGTACTCATCTTTAGTCTCATCGCCGTTATTTCTGAGTTCGAGATTTTATTTATTGCTGACTTAATTTTGCCGCATTTAAATTTTTAATGTCGGATTTTTGAGCCGAGTAAATTTATCCGGAGGTGTTCCCCAAAAATTCCTGGATGTGCCATTATTTAGACTCATTGCCACCTTTTCCGAGTTCAATTTTAACGGGCAGAGCAATACCACTTGCAACTTTATTTACCTCATGAGAATTTTCCTTGTATCGTCACTTTGTCACCTCCACTTCCCAGTACATTCTTGACAATACGTCAAATCTCCTCCCAAAGACAGGGCCAGGATTACGAAAATCGAGACTGCCTTTCTCGATTTCTCCAGGCCGATCCTGCTAATCTGCGATCGACTTCTCTGATTTGTTGTTCCTATCCTGAAACTGTTTCTCCATCCCGAAAGGATTAATTTTTGACACTTTTCGCGCAAGGCAAACTTATCAAAAAAAGTAATAAGGAAAGAACAGTCTCTGGCCGGTCATTTTCCCGCACTCTTCCTCCTCCTTAACCTGTCAAGTATGGATTGATGGAGGATAGGCTGCTGGTCGTCTGGCGTTCTTTGAACTACAACATTTTTGCAGATGACAGTGCTCATTTTGAATTCCTTTTTATCTCTGCCACTTTGGTACACGTCTCTCCATTCACTCATGTCACATGTCTCGCATTTGTTTCAGGAGAGTCAATCCTGGAATGCCTACTCTTACTTTCCTGAAATGTTCTATTTGACAATGAAATTTAGTATGTCCGCTTGTTTGGCCATTGATTGTTTCACCGTTTTGCTTTCTCTTAATTTCTATTGTATTCTCCAATGAAATTGTGTACCGTAATACCTGTAATTGCTCCCCCCTAAAATTACTCCCCCCTATATTTACTCCCCCTCGGGGGTAGTTGAAAAATTACTCCCCTCCCTAAAATTACTCCCTCCCTAGAATTACTCCCCCAAAAGAAAATGAGGTTTTTCCCAATTTTTGCTCTTTTTAGCTAGTATTTCGTATGCCTAATATAAATAGACAAAATTTAGACAAAATATAGTCTATTTTTAGATATTTCTTAAAGTTCAAAAAAACAAAAACCATAGGGGGACCCTATTGATTTTCCCCCGGGGGAGTAATTACAGGTATTACGGTATGTCCGGTTGTTTGGCCCATTGACTTTTTTGCTCGATTGTTTGACAGTTTTATTAATTGTAAAGCGAAATTTCTGTTTAGGAATGTTTTATTTGATTATCATTTTATCGATCCTTTCCCGGGGACCGGTTAAACTTTCAAAGTCCCGGGCACTTTATGCTGGCCGGCCTAAAATGGGTTAATCTCCGCCTTGATGATAACACTCATCAAAAATCATTCCATTCACTCTCATTCGGCATAACTGTCACTTCTCTCGCATTTGTTTCAGGATAGTCTTCAGGAGAGTCCTCAAATGCCTTCTTTCCCATTCTTGCAATGTTGTATTTGCCAATGAAATTGAGTATGTCCAGGTGTTTGACCGTTTGATTAATAATTTGTTGTCATGGACAATAAATTTTTTGGATAACTGAGAGTTCTGTTATTATTTTTATTATTATTATTTTTTGTGTTTATTGGCAACATTTCCTTTTCCCTTGAAATTCCGAATCCTGCCCCCAGGTCCTAGCCAGTCGTTACAGACGACTCTAAAACCGGACCTTCCCAGGCCAAAGTTCAAAATTGGGAATCGCTAACCGAGAGGTCAAAAGTGTGATTTGATTACGTGCGTTCCTTTTTCCAATGTGTATTCCCGTTTGGACAGTCTTGACATATTCCCTCGAGCTGATTCTATCAATAAATCCATCAACCCTTCTTTGGTATTCTTGATTTCCCTTTCCCATGTCCCTATTGATAAGACCGTAAAATTTTTGGTGTGCCCTATTGGTGACCCAGCCCACACACTTATCAAGGCCGATCAATATGTTTATTGGATATCCATATAAGGAAGACCAATCAATACCCAAAACTCTCGAATTTGAGCATCGGCAACTCATCAAAAGATTAATTGTCGTTTGCCTTTTCTGAGATATTTTTGATGTGTGTACTATCTATAGGTTACAAGCCAACGAGGGAGGGGTATCCCAACTGGGGGGGGGTAACTGTGAGATGGATCACCCCCTGTTGAATGTTTCCCGAGGTTTTTTTTCAAATGTATAATTTTTACTCGAAAAAACCCATTTTTGGCTGAACAACCCTTATAAGGGCATAGTTTAGGCTTAAGCTAAGACTTATAGCTAGGATTAAGCTCCAGAACCACCTAAGTTAAGCAGCCAACTGGGGTGATCCAACTATGGGTGATCCAGTCTCCCCCAGGCCCGTAATTAGTGGCTTAGGGGCGGGCATTGTAACACCCACCAAAATTCGGGGCTGCTCCCCTCGGTTATCCCGGGGGAAATAGCTTTGGGGGGTTTACTTGAATTTTTACGACGCCAGCGAATGCCAAAGTGGTAACGAAACCCCTTTGGATAATTTTAATTTTACCGTGGGCTTTCTAGGGGGTCGCTCTAGTGGATCCGCAAAAAATTTTTGAGGAGGGGGCCAATTAGGGGGTACTTCGTCGTTCAAAACCTATTTTTCGAGAAACTTTTGGCGGAAAACTAAAAAGTGCCATTTTGGGCACTTACGAAAAAATGCAAAATGTAAACTGGATACCCCCTTATCCCTCTGTTGGGATACCCCCTTGGGGGTGATGTCCTATCATTAAGCGGAATATTCCTCAATACTAAAATGTTTACTTCTAGATGGCTAACTGGACCTGTACTATCTGCCTTGAAGATCTTCAACAGGAGCCCACCTGCAGTCCTTCCACTTGCGGTCACGTCCTGCACTCAAAGTGCATGAAAGATTGGGTTAAGGTAGGCATCAATTGTAACTATTGACGGAAACGCATTCGGAGTATTCAAATTTTTTTGGACTGCCGTAAAGTTGTACCTTTTCAGAAACAGCCGAGATGCCCCGTTTGCAACGCCAGAGTCTCCACAAGGGGCATGCGCGAGCTTTATTTCTCCGAAGACGCCGGGGATAGTCTCAAGACAGAGAAAGAAACCTTGGAGAGCAAGGTAAATATTTATTAAATGTTACTATTATCAGAAAGCAATGAGAACCAAAGTTTGAATTCGCGGGTTGTTGCCTGCATGCCAAGAGTACCTTTGCATGCAGGCCAAGAGGCTTTTTAATGCATTTCGAGACCATATGATGAAACCCTTGGAGAGAAAATCGACCCCGCTGAACCCAAATCCGGGATCAGATTTGAACTTTGATCTTTGAACCTTTGAACTTTTCCCTTTAAAATATGGAAAAATCCCAATTTTAAAGGAAAAAGTTCAAAGGTTCAAAGATCAAAGTTCAAATCTGATCCCGGATTTGGGTTCAGCGGGGTCGATTTTCTCTCCAAGGGTTTCATCATATGGTCTCGAAATGCATTAAAAAGCCTCTTGGCCTGCATGCAAAGGTACTCTTGGCATGCAGGCAACAACCCGCGAATTCAAACTTTGGTTCTCATTGCTTTCTGATAATAGTACATTTTAGATGCCATGATTTCGGCATTAAAAATAGATTTTTTTACTTAAAGACCATAGGAAGGGAGGCTAGACCACTTGGATAGTAATTTTGGTAGGCGAAACTATCCCGGGCACTACTAACTTTTCGTACACTTAAGCTTAAGATTTAAGTTTGGTCTTAAAATTATCCATGGATCTCGGTACAGTCTAATGGACTAAGCTTCAGGTTTAGGCTTAAGCTTAGACTAAAAAATCAATTTTTTGTCTGAAAGACCATTGGAGGAGGACCACGTGTACTGAAATCAATCAAAATCTTTTATCTGTTATATTTACCTGATTCTTTTTCAAAACGAAAAATTTGCCTCAGATGGAACGAAAATGGCCAAAAACCCCTAAAGAGAAAAGTTTTTTAGTTGTCTTGTTTATGTAAAAATTTTTTTCGCTAGGAATGTAGAGGTAGCACACACGAAGGTTCTTTAGGCTTATCGGGGGGAATTTCATACATTTTTATATAGCCAAAAAATCAATAGGGGGAGCCTACTGATTTTTTTGACAAATTTTTCAGGTAAATAATTTTCAATACCATAGGGTATTTTTATTACCCTATGGTATTTTTTCCCGAAAAAATATGTTTTTAAAAATTTTTTGCCAAAAAATCGATAGGGGATCCTATTGATTTTTTTCGCAAATTGTTAGCAAAATTATTTCTTCAATCAATAGGGACCCCCTATGGATTTTTTGAGAAAAAAAATTTTGAAAATTTTTTTCGAAAATTTTTTCAAAAATTCCATAGGGGGACCCTATTGATTTTTTGGCTATATAAAAATGTATGAAATTTCCCTCCTCCTAGTTCATAGCAGTGATATCAATATCCTTGAAAAAACCATAAAATAGTTGAAAACTATACTATAGTTTTAAAATGAATATTGCTTCTGATCACTGCTTCTAGAACATTATAGAAGACGAGTAATGGCTCAAATTAATGCTGAGACTCTGTGCCACCGATTGAGCCATTACTCGTTTTCTAGAATGTTCTAGAAGCTGTGATCAGAAGCAATATCCATTTAAAAACTATACTATAGTTTTCGCAAATATTTTAGTGTCAAGAACTGTCGGAGCACATCAAGAATCGAGATGCTGAAAATATCGCGGTCCGTAAAGAATTGGCGAGCAATCAAGAAAGGCTGAAAAAATCTCAAGCTGAAATCGGTAGATTGATAAGGAAAAAAGTCAGCCTGAGGACGGAACTGGAAAAACAACAGGTGATTATGAAGGTGCTCGAGAAGAGGGTAGAGAGCAGAGAAGCACAAGCTTCCACACAGTCTGCATTGGCAATCAAAATTCGGCACAGGTTTCGACAATCGACCAGGGAATGTACCGAACTCCGAAAACAGCAGCGGCTTCAGGTATGCATTTACACCTTTGTATTGCCTTCGACAATTGCCTGGTCGAAATTTTTAGGCTATCGATTAATTGTCGGGCATTACTTAATTTTGGAACAAATCTATTTTGGCATATTTTTGGTCATTTTTAGCCGGGATTTTGAAGTCTTTATAGGTTTTCGACCATGCTGAGTCCAAATTTGACATTATTTTTTACTTAGGACCAACCCTAAGGGTCGAAACGACTACCCTTCATTTGCGGCTTCAGGAACAAATTTATTTGGGCCTATTTTTGGTCATTTTCAGCCGGGATTTTGAAGTCTTTATAGGTTTTCGACCATGCTGAGTCCGAGTTAAATATTATTTTTTACCGAGGATCGACCCTAAGGGTCAAAATGAATACCCTTTTGGTAACAAAAATGGCCCAAAAACAGAATCTGCAATTATTTTTCACATATCGCGTCAATACAAAGCCCATTGTTGTTTACCAAAAAGGGTAGTCATTTCGACCCTTAGGGTTGATCCTAGGTAAAACAATGCCAAATTCGGTCTCAGCAGGGTCGAAAACCTATAAAGGCTACAAAATCCCGACTGAAAATGACCAAAAATTGGCCCAGGTAGATTTGTTCCTGAAATTTGTTCCTACAATTTAGACTTTTTGGTCCAAAAATAAGACTTTTGTTCGAAAATTAAGTTATTTTTCTTAATTTTCCAGTAATTTTGACTTGTAA
This sequence comes from Ditylenchus destructor, assembly GCA_022814885.1. Lineage (NCBI taxonomy): Eukaryota > Metazoa > Nematoda > Chromadorea > Rhabditida > Anguinidae > Ditylenchus > Ditylenchus destructor. The sequence continues at coordinate 91,936 of JAKKPZ010000188.1, forward strand.
ATTCGTTCATTCAATTAATCATACCTGGTATTCAGAGCCATAGACTCTCAAAGAACGCCAAGCTATTTTTGAGCGGTACCATCGCCATGAGGAAGGATTTGCTGCAATGTAAAAGGAAGATTGCCGCATTCGAGAAGATTCAAAATGCACCAAAGATCATGGATGAAAAGCGAGAACGAAAGTTTCGCGACGCGCTGCAAAAGATCCAAAAGATTTTATCGCCGTCTGCAGAAGATAACGAGGTGTGACAGACATTTTTTATTACCACAATTCCAATTTTTCTAGAATATTGTAGATTTTTATAAGGGGTATCTGAGAATTTTCTAAAAATTTTAAATAAAAATACCAGTGAAATTGTACCCGAATCGGTTTTCGGGTCGGCCCTTATTCAAGAGAAAGAATATGGTAATGGAAAAGTTTTCAAAATTTGAAGAAATTTTTTGACGAAAAAGGTCAAATTCTAAATTTGAAACTTTGGAATTCTGCCCAAACTTGGAAAAATGTGTTAGCCAGGTAATCGATGAGGTTTTTATGGTCAAAAAATCAAACTTTGGGGCCGAAATTTGGAGGGAAATTCAAATTTCCGGCCTTTTTTGGCGTACTGACTGAGATTAGTTTAACACAAGAAGGGAAACCCGCGGCCAAACCCTGAAAATTCGGGATTTTCATGATCTCGCGCACCTGATAACTTTCTTACCTTGCCCAGGATCCGGCTGGGTAATAGCTCATTTTGCTTGGCTCAGTGAATGCTATCGTCTGAGGTGTCACTCGACCGGATCCTGGCCAAGCTGAGAAAGTTTTTCCTGTAAAACTCCCAAAGAACACGTTCTCTCAGTTTTCGTGGCAGGACTACCCCGATTTTTTGCAGTTTTCGACACAGCGGGGCCTATTTAGGGGGTACTCGCGAGCCTGGGTCCGGGAGCGTCTAAAAGTGGAGATCCAGAAAGAATCCCACGGACCTCCATCCTGTGAAATAGGTTAGAGTGGAAGGAGCCTACTGTAGTTTCCATGAGCGGGAATTCAAATTTGAGTTCGATTTGGCGGATTTGGATAACGGAAAACTGATAATATATTTTCAGACAATGGAAACGTTGCCAATGGAAAACTCTCATACGGAAACAACGGAGCAATTGAATGCGAGCAAAAGTTTGATTGCCGAACTCAGGTCGGAACTACAGTATGCTTTGAAAGAAAAAGAAGAATTTTCAAAGCTCAATTCAAATTTGGAGGCTGAACTCGAGCAGAAAGTCAGTGAACTAGAAAGCGAAAGAGCAATAATAGACTACCTGCAAACAAAACTGAAGACTTCTGTAGAAGCTAGCCAGGTAAATCAAAAAATTTTTTAATTTGTAATTAGGTCCCTATCCCGTCACGACGGTAAGTGGCATTTTTTTGAATAAAAAAATTCTAGAAGTTTCTATAAGTGTTTGGTCCCTGAAGGTAGCCCAGAGCCAGGGCTACCTGGTATCGCTTAACACTTTAAAAATACAAAAAACAACTATTGGCTAGAGTCATAGATTCCGGCTAATCAGCTCTCATAGAACCTGATACAATCGCTGTGGGACTAATCTCCTTTTAACAAAACATTTGTGTTTCGATACTTTCCGAAGGTATCTCGAGTCAATACGATGGAACCTCTCAATAGTAAATCGACCCCGCTGAATCCAAATCCGGGATCAGATTTGTACTTTGGTCTTTGATTTTTGAACTTTTCCCTCTAAATTCGAGATTTTTCAAATTTTTAATGGAAAAGTTCAAAGATCAAGGTTTAAATCTGATCCCGGATTTGGATTCAGCGGGGTCGATTTACTATGGAGAGCGTCCATCATATTGACTCAAAACACCTTGTAACCTCTCGAATCAAAAATAATTATTCAAACGCTCATTTTGGCGCTCGTTGGCGTTCTGAGTTTTTTTACCCGGTACTTATTACTTTACCCAATAGACCCCTCGGCCGTCACTATGGTCGGCGGCGTTAATTTTCAAAATGAAAAATTCTAGAAGTTTCTATAAGTGTTTAGTACCAGAAAGTAGCCAGGGCTAGCTGGCATCGCTTAGCACCCCAAAAATACAAAAAAACTAAAAAATTACCAACCGAACAAATCGGCGCCGATGGCTCAATAAAGTAAAGAATCTTTTACTTTTTGAGACAAATCGGCGCCGAATTATTCGGTTGGTAATTTTTTAGTTTTTTTTTGTATTTTTGGGGTGCTAAGTGATGCTAGCTAGCCCTGGCTACTTTATGGTACTAAACACTTATAGAAAATTCTAGAATTTTTCACTTTAATTCTTTACTAAAGAATCCCTTTTCAGCCGTCGCCAATGGATGTATTCAACACCTCAGCAATCGACCAATTGCGGGACAGCGAAGCGCTGATCGACGAGCTCAGATCGAAGCAATGGGAGGATTTCAAAGAGAACGAGCAACTGTCGAGGCACAACGTAAAGCTGCAGGCCGAACTCCAGCAGACAGTCAGAGAACTCGAGAGAGAAAGAACAACCGTCGCTCAATTGCAAACTCAACTCGGGAAGTTTAGAGGAGTGAAACAAAGCATTTCTCCTTGCCGTTTTGTATAGACGAGACCATAAACCGTTAGACGAACCCGAAACTTCTTCCTAACCTTCTATGATATTCTAGAATCTTCCATGACCTTCTTCGGCATAATTTGTAATTTAAAATCGATATTTGCTCAGGAATGTATTTTTGTTAATAAAATGCACTGAATTAATTATGGATTATGTTTCCATTATGGGTCCAACCGGGTTCGGCTGACCAGATCGGCTTCTAGAAGGTTCTAGAACCCTAAGGCCATTTTCTATATCTCGCATGACAAACAAGCATGGGGACCCAAATTTTGGCCCTACATAGTAAACCGACCCAGCTGAATCCGAATTCGTGCTCAGAATTTTCCTTGGAATATTTTGCCGAAAATCCATGATACCCCTATGGTTTCGAAATTTTCAAAAAAATTTCTAAATTTTTAGACGTCTAAAAAACACTTTTTCTGCTCAATTTCGATGCGCTGAGCACGAATCTGAAATTAGTTTTTTTGTTGAGTCTCAAAAAAAATTTTTTCCGAAAAATTTCGAATTTTTCAAAAGTGTACTTTTTAGAGTGCTCTAAAAAATTTTTTATAGCTAAAACACAAAATCTAATTACATATTCTTATTCAGGACAAAAAGTTGGCTATATAAGGGCAATATCAGATTTTAGCTAGGAAGCCAAAAAAGTGGCCAAAAATTACTCCAAAGTTTGCGTATCTAATCGGATACACTAGGCAATAAAGGGTTAAAATCGATATTTGCTCAGGAATGTATTTTTGTCAATAAAATATACTGAATTAATTATGGATTATGTTTCCGTTATGCACAACGGAAAATGGAACACTGCCATTCCGTGTCGCACTTTACAGCACGCTCTCTGAAGTGGTTTTGATAATCTCTGTCGGTCGGGAGTAGTGTTTGACCATTAGGAATTATTAAATTTTCGTGAATATTTACAATATTATGCTCGAATGCATTTAATCACATTTGAATCAGCGGCTTTGGCGCCATTGCGCCAAAACACTTCTGGAACATTCTAGAAGAGTGTGTAATGGCTCAAATTAATGCTGAGATTATGGGCTTTCGATAGAGCTATTACACACCCTTCTAGAATGTTCGAGAAGAGATTTGGCATTGGGCGCCAATTCAAACTCGCCCTGTGTTTTGATGCATTGAAGGAACTATGCCAAATCTTGCCTTCCAGAGATCTAATTTCCACAAAATTTGACCCTCGTCACCCCTTTACCTGACAGTCACTACCTCTTAGCACCTCTCAACACCACAAGTGCCAACTGCCCTCTTGCCGCTTTTGTTCTTGATTCCTTCCTCCGGGCAATTCCTTCCTTCCTTCCTTTGGCAGCGGTCCATGACTTCTTTCTGTGTGCCCTCTGGAAGGAAGACCTTTCTTTTTTCCTTGGAATAAACAGCGATTTCGATCATTGCGCATCTGCCCCCTTTCCCTTCCCCCCCCCTTCGAAAGGTTGGAGATTCCGGTTCTTCCCCCTCCAACCTATTTGCGACCATAAAACATGCGCGAGTGCGCGATGCTATCTTCCTCCTGGCTGGGTTGTTGTTATTTTCACTAATAGTCACTTTGCCGCCCGAACAACATCCCGAGTTGTTGCTCGCCATCGCATTTTTATATTGTTCTTCTTTTTCTGAGACGGTGTACATGAGTTTTTGGTACCGTTTTCATTTTGAAACACTTTATTTCAGTCGAGAATGGTAACAATTTTGTTGGTATTTGCTGCGAATGTCGTACCCATATGTGTGGGATGGTGTTATAGAATGTTCTAGAAGGTTCTGGGTGATCAGACATCATATTCTGGGAATATTTGGAATGTTCTAGAAGGTTACTTCGAATGTTCTAGGGAATTCTCGAATACTTTATGGGCATTTTTATGAGATAAAACATTGTAAAAATGATTGAAAATGACTTTCTGAATGTTCTAGAACATTCTAGGATGTTCCGTGCTCGTATGTTAGAAAATTCTATACAATATTGTCGGAAGTTATTCCTAGTGGTTTAGAAGTTCTAAAACATTCAGAATATCCTAGAAGATAATTCAGAATATTCTAGAATGTTCCAGAAGATCATTCAGAATGTCCTAAAGAATCATCCAATATTCTAGAATGTTCTAGAAGATCATTCAGAATATCCTAGAAGATAATTCAGAATATTCTAGAATGTTCTAGAAAATCATTTAGAATTTCTACTACCTTTGGAATAATTGATGAGTTCTATTCAATAATTTCTTGCGGAAAATAAATTCGCTCAATATGACAAGTGACGCAAATTCTCGATTGTTTGGAGTTCACGTGCTCGTAAGTATTTTGTATTGAAGCGCAAAAGTTGCCTAAAGGGACATTCCCAAGGGGACAGTAACAGCACCAAAAACGGATTAGGAATAGCTAAGCGTGACCAACTTGAGAGTTCGGACTGTGATATAAAACACACGTCGTTTTATACCCGCTATTATCTGTATCTGAAAAGCTTTTCTCGCTAATTGTACGCCCGCTAGCCACAAAAAGTCATAAACAGGGTCGGGAATTTGAATCGTATTTTAAATTTTGTTATTGGGTTTTAACCGAAAACCAGCCCAGAATGGGTTTAGTATATGGAGAGGAGGTCAAATAAGCGCTAGTGTGCGGCACCACGAAAAGACAACGCAAAGGTTAGAGCGCAGAGAATGTCTGTGTCTGCCCGGTTATTTCCCACTGCCTCTGATAAACAGTGGGAAATAACCGGGCAGACAAAGACATTCTCTGCGCTCTGCGCTCTAACTTTTGCGTTGTCTTTCTGTTATGCCGCACACTAGCTCTTATTTGATCTCCTCTCTCCATATAAAAAGTGCCATTTTGGCCCCAGTTTGGGTTTTAACCAAAAATATCCGATTCAAATTGGCGGCCATTTTTTGTGACTTGTTTACGCTTTGCAAATTGCTGGCGTACAATTAGCGAGGAAAGCTTTTCAGATACAGATAGTACGCACGCAAGGACTTGCAGGAGGGAGGTTGCAGAGAGGATGGGCCATACCTTTTTTTATATCCATATTAGGGTTGTTGATTTTTTTGAAAAATGTATGGGCAAGTATCTAGCTTCTAAAAATCAAAGAAAAAAAATTTACCTCCCAGCCCCTAAAATATGCAATCCCCTCCGAAAAACCCCGAAAAACAGGATATTTCTGAAGGGGTTGCATATTTTAGGGGTTAAATGGGGATAAAAATTAAAAAATGCCGGGGATTGTAAAGTTTATATACTGGGAAATTATACATTTTATGCAAAAAAAACAAAAAAACTGGTACAAAAGAAGCCTAAAAATTTTCCCAAAACTGCCTAAATTTGGAAAGCAATTGTAATATCCCTGTATAGAATTTTCTGTAAAGTTCAAATGGATTAATCGGAGAAGAAAGGTTAATCTCCGATCCGAAAAGGTCAAAACAAGCCTTTGGAATGCTCGCGCGAACATCGAAGGACTTCGCGCAGTCCTTTTATGGAATCGAAAACGGATTTTTAATGAGAAAAATTCTTTCCGAAAAATTTTCGGTCAAATATTTGTAAGTTTTAGAGAGCATCCCGGATAGCGGGATTCATCGGAGTTGGGATTGGTATTCTGACGTTTATTGTTGCCATATTTCTGGACACGACTCTGGGCAGTTATCTCGACGGCCTGATCACAGTTATCATTTATGGGATTCTCATTGGCGCTTATCACTCAAACGATCATCGCTGGTACATGGTCTTCTTTCTCGCCAACGTAAGTGCAAAAATATCGTTAACGAAATTTTTGGATTTTTATCGATTTTTTTCAAAAATTATCAACAAACATTTTTTGATTTCCCAAAAATGATCCTGACGCGAAAACGGGTAAAAAGTCTTTTCAGGATGAAAACCCACCGTAAAATATGTTTTGTGCTTAAGAAATTCTCTCATAATTCTCATCCACAAAACTTGAACTGTTTCAAGCTTTGATTCACAAAAAAGGCTGCCTTATTAAAAATTATTTAAAAAATATTTGCAATGTTTCTGAAAATATTCGGCAGCAAAAATTAAATATAAAATGCTTAAAATGAAAAGAAAAAAATATTTGTTCCATACTGGGGTCGAACCAGTGACATCCAGCTCGCTAACCATGTTATTAGACTGGCGCTCTAACCAACTGAGCTAATGGAACACATGATATCGATGCTCGTTATGTGAACTATTAGGTTGGAAGGCGAATTCAGTCGGTTGTTTTCGGAGACAATTTTATTGATAAAAATAGATTGCAGCCAAAAAATACCAATTTTTATGCGGTTTCCGGCATTTTTTATATTTTCGGAATTTATCTTAATTTCTTGTTTTTTCTCGAGAAAATGATAGCATTGAATGAATACTTTCTAAGGCATAAAGAAAACCAGGAAAACATAGGAAAAATAATTAAAAAAAAAGTAAATGTGGCCATGTTTGTATGTTGGAATTTGCTTTTTTTTGCCAAAACGTTTCATTTTCAGGCAACCTTGATACTGCTCAAATTCCTCTATCTCCTAATCCTCACGATCATGGTCGTCGTGACGCCAACCTGGTCTTCTCAGGCCGGCTATATGTATCCTGGACAATTTCCCGGACAGCAAACATACCGTTACGCCGGAGGCACTGAGCCCATAGACCCGTCAAGGGCGAGAAGCCCCTTAGGGGACACTCTGAGCGGAGTGCTCGGCACAGTGAATTTCAACAGTGACATTGGAAGCGAGTCGCTCGGGGACACCGTTCAGGGAGTGCTAGGCACGGTGAAGTTTGATAGGGACAGAGATCATTTGAGTCCGAATTCAAACTACGGATATCGACGCCCTTATGGAGAAAGTGAGTCTCGAGTTTAGAGGTGTCAGGTATCGATATTTGGCTTATCTAAGCCATATAGTTCATCCTTACTCTCCGGCATTAATTCTTACCGGACAACCTAGGATGTAGGATAACCCCAGGCAATTTTACTCATTTTGATCAGAATTTTGGAGAGAAAACGGTTTGCCGCATTAATGAAGGGTACGGTAAGAGGCCCCGGAAACCCTCTTCCGTTATTTTCAGTAAAAGTACTTTTAAGTATTCAAAATTATTCGAGAATCGAGTTATGCCCTCAAGGTATACCCTAGCATGGGAACCTGAATATCCGCGTTTGAATTGCCGCGTTGTTTGAGCATCCATTCCCTTTGTGGTATGTATATAAACAAAGATGAATGGATGCACAAACAACGCGCCAATTCAAACGCGGATATTCAGTTCTTCTGCCAGGGTATCTCAAGAAAGTGCCACAAAATGACCTGAAATGCCACTTTTTCAAAAACTTTAAATATTGTTCACTTTTCTCGAATCGCATTCAGCTGACTCACCAAATTTAGGTGCTCGATTTGCCTTCAGCGCCCTAATCCTATTGTTCGTCGCCATCACTCTCATTTTCAACTGCTTCGTGGAATTCATCGCCTACCGAGCCTATCAATATTTGCATCCTGACGCAGTCGATCCCGAAAATGGAAGTGGAAAACTTGAACCTGAAAGAAGAATCTTTCGAACGAATCCGGCGGAAATGAGTCCGCCGAGAAGGGAGAAAGAGTACATTATACCGATAAGAACGCCTGTGAACACTTCGCCAATAAACCCTGCAGCGACAACCAACGGAGGTCGGCTTTCGGCAAGCTCAGGAAGCGATGCAAGGGCTTCACCGCAAGTCCGCAGAATTTCCATAAGCACAGAAGTTTAGGATCGATACTGTACAAATTTATTTTCATATGTAATTTTGAGAGTACGGTATGATACGGCAATAAAAATGTAATTAGTTTGAGGTTGACAGTGAGAGAAAATTCTAAGGCGGGCTTTTTAAAGATTCAAATTCAAAACAATCAAACTATGACAAGTCGAAAAGTCAAGAGTTGAAATCACAGTTAAGATTTTTAGAAAAGAGTTGTTCTTCGGTCGAAAGTGAGAGACAATTCAACAGATTTAAGGGTGGAAAATTTAAAAGTTTGTGACACAGTTCATTTCAATAGTGTAAGGCTATATGTATCGTGGACAACAAGCTCGGGCTCTATAAGGATTAAACGAGAGGTTCAATTTTTATAATGTCAAAGTTAAATATAGCCAAAAATATCAATTCACTATCAAAATCACGATTTTTCAATAAAATTTGCTCTAAAAAAACCGACTGAAATCGCATCGCAACTCACCGACAAAGGGAAATGGTGACTTTTTGGAAAAATGCACAAAAAACACTTTTCTTTGTCTATGTAATTTTATCAATAAAATTGTCTCCGAAAACAACCGATTGAATTCACTTCCCAACCTAATAGTTCACATAACGAGCATCGATATCATGTGTTCCATTAGCTCAGTTGGTTAGAGCGCCAGTCTAATAACATGGTTAGCGAGCTGGATGTCACTGGTTCGACCCCAGTATGGAACAAATATTTTTTTCTTTTCATTTTAAGCATTTTATATTTAATTTTTGCTGCCGAATATTTTCAGAAACATTGCAAATATTTTTTAAATAATTTTTAATAAGGCAGCCTTTTTTGTGAATCAAAGCTTGAAACAGTTCAAGTTTTGTGGATGAGAATTATGAGAGAATTTCTTAAGCACAAAACATATTTTACGGTGGGTTTTCATCCTGAAAAGACTTTTTACCCGTTTTCGCGTCAGGATCATTTTTGGGAAATCAAAAAATGTTTGTTGATAATTTTTGATAAAAATCGATAAAAATCCAAAAATTTCGTTTACGATATTTTTGCACTTACGTTGGCGAGAAAGAAGACCATTCCTATACATATTTATATAGTAAAAAATCAATAGGGGGGACCCTATTGATTTTTTACGAATTGTAGCAAAAATATTTTTTTAATCGATAGGGTACCCCCTATGAATTTTTGAGAAAAAAAATTTTTGAAAATTTTTTTCGAAATCTTTTTCCAAAAATCAATAGGGAGGACCCTATTGATTTTTGTACAAATGTATTTCAAATAATACATTTAAATCAATAGGGTACCCCCTATTGATTTTTTGAAAAAAAATTTCAAAAATTTTTAAATCCATAGGGGGTGCCCCATGGATTTAAATGTATTTTTTGAAATACATTCGTAAAAAATCAATAGGGTCCCCCCTATTGATTTTTTACTATATAAATATGTATAGAAATCCCCCCCCGATAAACGGATAGTACCCGTAGCTGCTCTACTAGCCAATAGTCTGTCTCTTGCGTCAGACAGCGTGCCTGCCCGAGGCATAATTTCCCTGCGTTCGCTGTGTAGCTACTATAGACGCTCGCTGTCTAGCTGCTATAGAGTCTTCTAGAAAAATTGGATTGGGAAGCGATGGGAAAATAAAAATTGAAAATCTGCAAAAACGACAGCCTGTAGGCTGTTGCTATAACGCAGCATTGATTGCCCCAGTCGGGCTGACATCGGAGACAGTCTGCTCAGGACTGAAATCGATGCCTGGAGAAGTCGGGATTTTCAGGAGAAGTAGGTATGGTCGCTGGCAGTAGTGCCGTATGGTTTCTAATTTTGTCTTCTCTTTTGCACGTATATTTTGCGATCGAAATCCGCATAAATACCGGGTCTGTATTCTCGAGTAAGCATTATCGTTTTGCAATACCAATTTTAGTTTGGATTTGTTGACTGTTTTTCCGTATTTTTAATTATTTTTTGTATAATAATTTACGCGATGTATTTAAATATACTGCACTCATTAATTACGGTTATTTAATTTCGGAGATTTATGTGTTCGAAAATTAGTTAACAAATTTTGTTTTGCTGTAATTCTCACTTTTGTTTATAACTTGCTTTACTTTATACCCAAACCGAATGATTTGCAGCTTTCATATAGCAAGATTCAACATTTGCAAGACATTGCATGCTAAAATTTTTTAACGCGATTAATTAATTTTTTAATGCAGGTCTTAAAAAGTGCACTTTTGTAGGAAAAAGTGGTTTTTGACCATTTTTCGATGTTTCTAAGGCTAGTCCGCAGCGAAACCGCGGGTTCTCCTTCCTTGTATAACAAAACTCGGACATCACCGAGTTTATTAGTGTTTTCCCCACAAATTTCAAAAAGAATAAAATTTGTGTTCACAGCACACACTTTACTTTATTGCTTCAAAACTCAACAATTTACAGTTTTCGCATCGCTATATAAAAAGTAGGGATCGGCGCACTCTCTCGTCGCATTTTCGGCGAATATCGGCAATTTTTCAAATTTTTTAAAGGAAGTTGGAAAATCTAAAGAAACGTTAACCTAGATAATTTAGTTGTCTAAAAAGGAGCAAAAAATCCCGATGACGTCACCTTGTAAACAACAGAGAAAAATCAATTCTCCCAACATACACTTTTTGGTTAGAGAAAAAAATCGAGCTTTTGCTATTCGAGCTTTGGTTAATAACGTTGTTATTTTGTTGCAAACCGAGAATGTCCCAAATCAAAAGTTGTGTAACTTCGGCTGCTCTACCATTCTGCCAAAAAAAGTTTTCAACTCCGATGGAAAAAACATCTACTTTTTCCAAAAGCTCGGTTTCCAAAAGCTCTCTTTTTTTGGCAGAATGGTAGAGCAGCCGAAGTTACACAACTTTTGATTTGGGACATTCTCGGTTTGCAACAAAATAACAACGTTATTAACCAAAGCTCGAATAGCAAAAGCTCGATTTTTTTCTCTAACCAAAAAGTGTATGTTGGGAGAATTGATTTTTCTCTGTTGTTTACAAGGTGACGTCATCGGGATTTTTTGCTCCTTTTTAGACAAATAAATTATCTAGGTTAACGTTCCTTTAGATTTTCCACCTTCCTTTAAAAAATTTGAAAAATTGCCGATATTCGCCAAAAATGCGACGAGAGAGTGCGCCGATCCCTAATAAAAAGGCCAACAAATTCGACCCGATCGCCAAGCCTTGGTATATACTATATACCATGGCCTTTTTATATAGCGATGCGAAAACTGTAAATTGTTGAGTTTTGAAGCAATAAAGTAAAGTGTGTGCTGTGAACACAAATTCGCCTGACCGCGCCCTATCGGGCGCGGTCAGGCGAGGTCATTTTATCCAGTGCTTATTCGGGAAAATTCGGGAAAATTTGACAAATTCCCGAATCCGAATCCCGAATCCGAAGCCCACCCCTGGTATATACCCATTTGTGGTATTTTTCAGTTGTGCCCTACAGCCTAATATAAGGGTTGTATAAGCCTAAGGAATAATCTTGTTGAAGCCTAAGCCTTTATACTTCAGTATGCCTTTGATTGATGATTGAACGTAAGAAAGAATGTTTTTCGCTGACCGGAATTAAACCCTTCCCCGCAAATAATATAATAATAAATATGAAATTAACTTTTAAAATTATGTTCGTGATCACTTTTCGATCAAGTCGGTCTTTTTAAACTCTTATGCTCCCTCTGGATGGTTTACTGTATACCCAAAAATCTAAACAATTTAGAATTTTCATCGCAATTATGGAATTGACACTCAGCAAATCCATCATAGTGTGCGTTGTGCTGTGCAGGTGTATGGTACCAATACGAGCCCCCGGGGAAGAAAGTAAAGCTCTGAAAAAAGCTAACGCTGAATACGCCAAGCAGCAACAAGCTCATTTGTCACCGGGTCATGATAAGGAACCTGACAATAACGGTCGTGCTCACCTTCCGACGGCTCACCGTCCTCTCTACGGTATGCTTCTTAATATATATTTTATAAATTCTTTGAATTTTTGCACATAGTTACAAAAATTTTCCAAAAGTTTTGCGATTTGACCAACTCCTCCTACTTGGGATCCTATGGAGGAGTGTGAACCTTAGGCAGAAATGTAAAATTTTTAAAATCACGTGGTGTAAAAATTGGTGCTTATACGTGTGAAAAAAAATTTCCTGAGACTGTATCTAAGAATCTCCTTTTATGGAAAGATATCAGGAATTCAAATTTAAATTTAAATGGGCGAAACTTTTTTTGTATCTATAAGACTTTTTAGTATCTGTTTTCGGGATTTGGTGCCCGGGTATGGCCCGTAATAATTCTCGGGTTTGGGCATTGACAATCAGTTAAAGAAAAAAATTTATTGCATCCGGGGACTTCGACTGCGCTGATCACAAACTTGAAGCCAAGAAAAGTTTTTTTTCCAGAATTTCTTCTACAATAATACCCCTAATAAACCCATGGGGCTTGTTGCTCGCTGTAGGGGAAAATGGCCCAAAATACATTAAAGTAGCACCTTGTTAGGGGTCTTTACCGCACACAAATCCCGAAAATAGCGCCAAATTTGGATTTAGCGAGGTCGAAAACGATATAGGGTATAAAATCTCGGAATAAAGTGGCCGGGAATGCGTCAAAAAATAGGTAAAAAATTTGATACAAAAAAAGTCATTTAGATACAATTTAACCAGCGGGCGCGGTAGAAAATTTCCAGAAAAGTGCAGGATAACTGAGAGAAACTTCTCAAGGGACCGGTCTCAGGGTGCAGGATACCCCGGGATTTTTAAAGGGGTTTCCGTTCTGTACCGAGAGGGCTTGTTTAGCGAGACATATTGTATGTATTTCATTTCAGGCGGAATGGTCGTAGAGTGGGAGGATGATGCAGCATTTGCAAAACGAACACGGGGACACAGTACGCAATGAGGATACGCCGGAGAAGAGCAATGAAGCCGATGATCCTGGATAATTTTGGGACGTATTTCGGGATTGAGATTTTTTTTTATATTTTCAAATCATAGTTGATTATACTCTTATATATCTCATATACAGATGTTGAAAATAAAAACTTGTTACCTTCTATAGGCATCCAGAATACCAACGATTATCATAATCAATTACGAAAACTCAAACTACTTTTTGAGGAAGATATCAAAAAGCGCCAGCAAAAGATGGAGTGGCGGCAATTCAAATATAAGGTGACCAGAAGTTAAAGTTTACAAGATAAATGGTTTGGGATAATTGGGGATTGATGAAAATTTTAATTTTTCTGAAAAATTGATACATTTTTTCATGCCCACATTGCATCAAGTGACAGTTCCTCAAAGCTGAGAAACACTGACAAAAAAATCGTCTGGCGACATTGGCCCATCCATGCGGCAGCCGCGCGCACTCAGACCAAGTCGTGGTCTAGTCTTCGGCCCGTTTGTCCGTCGCCGTTTCTAAATTTTGCCGTCCACGTACTCTTTAACTGTCTTATCCATCGCCGATCCATGCTAGCCAATCCACGCTGGCAGATCCATGCCAGCCGATCCATGCTACCGATCCATGCAGGCCGATCCATGCTAGACGCGCGCACTCAGACCAATTCTTAGCCTGGACTTCGGACCCATCTTATTCGCCCTCTAGCATTTCGTGCTCGCGACATGCTCAATCAAAATAGCCGCCCACACGAATAAGTGTCTAGACGGCCGATCCGAAGACACTCACAAAATTTGGGACGGCGACATCGGCTCTTGAATGGCGCGGCTGTCAGGGGACGCAGGTATCACCCCGACCAGCAATCCGTATTTTCTGTATGTAAGGTCTGCTAAATTTGGAGGGCGCAATCAAGCTGTGCTCTAACTGCACTCTATCTTTTCTTATTGTCTCTCGCACTATTTTCTCTCTCCACAACCCAATAGGCTGTCTCTCAGTTTTTGGAGACTGTCGCCGATTTCAAAAAAATTGGTCGACCCATGATAGTCGCGCGCGCTCGATATGGCCTGCACAGAGACGCTCTCGAAATTGGAGACCGCGACAGACGGCACTTGACTTTCTCTCATTTTCTTATTTTCGGTATCTCTAACTACGAAATATCAAATCAATGGATTGAAAATATTCGCGCGGGTGAGAAATATTGCCGAAAATGGACCCAAGAAATTGGTCGACCCATGCAAATCGCGCGCGCTCAATAAATGGCCTGCACAAATGAATAAGTTAGAGTACACACAAAAACTGGAAACCTGGTCCTGGTCAGGAGAAAGAGGTGTGACCGCATCCACGTATTCTGCGGAATGAGTTCCACATAAATATCGGTGCGCATTCTCGAATTATCATTCATTCGGTATCCATTTTTATTCAATATTGGTTAATGTGTTTTTTGTATAATTATTTTTACGAGCTGCATTCAACTCTCTCGGTCTCAGGAGAATGAGACCGATGTCCCATATATGGGTCAGGTTTTGACATTAGCTGAAATATGACATATTACTGTTATAAACCAAATTTCTTGTTCGCAGTCTAAAAATGTACATATAATTACTTAAGCGTCGCATTTAATATAGCTATGATTAATTTCAAATAACAATTTACAAATATACATATAATCCATGGCATTTGCCCCCCCCCCCCAATTTCAAGTTATGAATAGGGATCGGCGAATCCGGATCCGAATCCGGATTCGGATCCGGATTCGTCGACCATAAATAGAACTTTACCGAATCCGATTCCGGATCTGGATCCGAAATCAGCCGGATCCGGATTCGTTGCTTTTTTCCGACCACTAGTTATGAACGCTTTGTTCTAGAAGACATTTATGTTCGAAAAAAATTGCCCCAGGTTTTCGGATAAATTATTAATAATTATTTTATTACCAAACCTCTAATTTTCCCGCCTAATTGTTTCCCCCCCCCAAAAAATTTTTC
>JAKKPZ010000189.1:0-105941 GCA_022814885.1 Ditylenchus destructor
AGGGTACAGTGGGTTCCGGGTTTGCAAGGCGCCTTCGGCGCCTTGCACCCACCCTACCAAAATAACATTCAAAAGTTTTAATCCCGGGAAAAATCTGATAATTTTCCCCCACAAACACCCCCAAAATCTACAACATTTTCTGAGTACCAGCGCTCCCTTACCATAAAAAATTTTGGGTCACGTGACATCACGTGACATGACTCATAACTACCAAAAGGTCCAATCGCGGGAAAAAACTAATAACTTTTCCCCTAGGAAGTGGGCCCCACTGAACAACATTCCCTGAGTACCAACTCTCCCTTGCCATAAAAAAATTTGGGTCACGTGACATGACTCATAACTTCCAAAAATTCCAATCCCAGGAAAAAGTAATAACGTTTTCCCCTTGGAAGTGGGCCCCACTGAACAACATTCCCTGAATACCAAGCCTCCCTTACCATAAAAAAATTTTGGGTCACGTGATGTCATGTAACGTTACATGACATGACATAGTATGACTCATTAACTACCGTACACTCAGGAAGGGAATTTTTTGCTGGCTGGAAACCCCCCTTATTTCGCCGAAATAAGGGGGGTTTCCATAAACAAAAAATACACGGGGTCGGGTGCACAGTGAGTTGGTCTGAGAACGGACCCCCCTATCACAGGCAAGGTGACATGACATGATTCATAAATTACTAAATACTTGGGGGACCTAGCTGCGAATTTCTGTATAATCTAGTTAACCCCTGCTAAGTCGATCCGCACAATCAGAACCCCTGCATCAGGTCTAAAAGGGGTGGCGACGGAGTTACACTCCATACTCCTATTGTATTAGGAGCATAAATTCATTTTGCTGTTAATGCGACAGCACTTTTCAACAATCGATTTAGCGCCTAAGCAAAAAATAAAACTACTGGGTTTTTTACATTCCTCTCGCAATTAATTCCGTGAAAGAAGCACAGAATACACACAAATATTTTTTTGTCTTTCAGAAGCCACGCAACTTCATCACTTCCTCGGAGGAGACCAAATTTCCAAATCAAAGTACACCACACAAAAAACGACGCTTTCAAGATAAAATTTGAAGATAAAATTTGAATGAAAGCCGAAGCAAGAGGTATTATCTTTATTAGCGAGGTGTTATAATAGATTTTTCTTGAGATTGTGAAATAATTTTGGGCAAATTGAAAACTCACTAAAACAATTTATTTGTTATGATTATTATACTATATATATATATATTATCTTGTTTTCACTAAAACGCTTTCGTTCAAGCTTCTCATTATTCCTTTGACTTATAAATGTGTTACAAAATTTTTAACAGAATTTTGAAATAATTTATTGATTAAGCTTTATTGCTAAATTTGTTTATTAAGCTTTATCTGCTAAAAATGTTATTTTTCGAACCTTTAAATTTCAAATTTTTTGTACACATTCGTACACATTTGTACTTTAATTTTATTTTAGATCTGCGTCATTCATTTCAACTTCTACAACCTTCACAATGGCAACACAGTTTATATGCGGTCACTGTCACACGATCTTGAACGAATCTTATAGAAAGCCACATATTTCTGCGAAACATCTGAACTATTTTCCTTTTGAATGCGCAACTTGCAAGGAGACAAACCAAAAGCACTTGGCTGTTTCGAAAGAGGATATGGATTTGCATATGTCAACTCATCACAATGGCAATAATTTGGTCAGTTTTTCTAAAAAATGAACTTCTCTGCTTTAATGGCAGATAGTACTGCTATCAAACCTGACCAAATCACATGTTTTACACTAGATTAAAATCTGACGTGGAAAAATTCCTTATCTAAACTTATATATTGAACATTTGTTCATATTTGTGCCAGTATCAGTTCTGCCACTTTTGAAAAAAGTCTCCTCTTTAGGGCACTCGATGAAATTACTCGTAAATCTTATTTTTGGTTTTAGGGTATTATCCTACTCGAAGATCGAGCCAACGAATTTGAACTTGACAAAATGATCGAGCAATGCCAACGCTTGCCAATGCCACAAGCTTCTTCAACCGCAAACTCCGTAGAGCGCCCAGCGACTTCCCCTATAATCACCGCAACAGTTCCGGCTGATCCTTCTCGTAAAGAAACAATTACGAAGCTATTCATTGTCCTCTCTGAGGGAATTGTGTGCTTTGAGAATACTGAGCGACATAAATACGATTATGCACCTCTGAGCGACCATTTGCCAATTCTTCGCGAGAGTGTTCTTTTGAAGGATGGATGTGAAGTTGTGATCAGAGTTGCCCGCAACTGGGATTTCCCCATCCGCAATCCGCAATCCGCAACAAAATTAAAATTGCGGAATCCGCAATTCGCAATCCGCAACGGCCAAAAATGCCGCAATTTGCCGCAATTCGCAATCCGCAATCCGCAATTTTTCATTTTTTACTCATTTTTTCAAATTTTTTTTCCAAATTTTGCCATTTTATAGTGTTTTACAATCTGGAATCAGTCTTTATTCAACCAGATGCATTAAATCACTACAAAATCAATACGTAAAGCTTAAAATCAATAAATTTCTAGTATCAGTAATTTCTCGAAATTCTCACGCGACAGTCGTTTTCGTAGATGGCTAAAAATCAGCGTTGCAATTGAAAATAGCAAGGAAGAGGCAAAAATAGCGCCGCAGGCGAAAATTTTTAGAAATTTGGAACAATAGAGACAATTTTGATTTTTCTGACAAAATTTTATATGAGAAATTTGCTTTATTCGCCAAAAAGTCGAAGAAATTTTTTTTCAGAAAATCGTTCGGCCGTGCCCGATAGGGCGCGGCCGAGGAAAAAATTTTGAAAATTTTGCCTCAACATTGAAAATTTTCAAAGAAAATTTTCTCCAACCTCACAAATTTTCAAAGAAAATTTTCTCCAACCTCACAAATTTTTAAAAAAATTGAAAAAATGTAAGATACAACGAAAAAATCAAAGAAAAATAGCGCCGCAGGCGAAAATTTTTCAAAAATTTCGTGGGCTTGGAGAAAATTTCCTTTAAAATTTTTCAATGTCGAGGCAAAATTTTCAAAATTTTTCCTCGGCCGCGCCCTATCGGGCACGGCCGAGGCCATTCTTAGGGGTGCTTAATAATTGCGGATTGCGGCAAAAAACGGCCCAATCCGCAATCCGCTCGTCTGCAACGCCAAAATTGCCGCAATTCCGCAATCCGCAATTGCGGGCAACTCTGGTTGTGATACAATTTTACGCATCCGACTCTACCATACCATATCTGTACCGGAAATCTTGCGAACAACCTATAGCGGAATTTTCTTCCCTGGAGCAACTGAAAACCTTCGCGCAACAGCTTCATTCGATTGCTTCTCTATGGACCGACAGTTCCGTTTCGGCTCATTTCGGTCGGTTTAAGAAGAAAAAAAGCAATGAAACGCTGTCACAGTTAGATTATTGCTCCGAGCTATTCAGTCAAGAGCGCTCCATTTTGAAATGTAAAAAATTGTGGGTTACACTCGTCGATAACTGGCCACTGTCTATCATTACTAACGTGGCTGGCCGATGTGACGATTGTCTGCTAAATTTGGAGGAAGTATCACCTGGATGTCGCCAATTGCATGAGGAATTCTTGGATGAGATATACGACGGAGAAATGCTACAACGAGTTGCCACTACGTTATTTATTTCTGCTGATTCAGCTCTGCGTGACTTTATAGCGAATCTGAAGGAGGTAAGTAGACCAGTAAAACTTTTGATTAGCGTGACAGTTTTTTCTCACTAGTGACTATTTTAAAATTAAAAGGTCTATTAGGTAGATAGTAGTACCACCTTGTGGCACTCAGCTATTTTTGCTTTTTGAAAACATAGTGTTTCATGGTCATATGAGCCTAGCAAAAATTGAGGGTAAAGAATTCAAATAAAATGTTGTCCCAAAATGTAAACCTTGTTCTCAAATGATAGCAAATGTTGGTCGTTCATCAACATTTTTATTATTAACGTCGAATTTTTTACATCTCACTAATACTTTAACAAAATTTTACACAAACTAACTTTAGCGATTCCGTCGCTCGCCTCAAACACGTTTCAAATTTGAACTGTCCTTCTATTCGACTACGTTTCAAAAACTGTCGCTCCGGGCTCAAGGTTGCATACTGGAGGCCAAGACATTGAGAAAGGTGAATAAGCTTTACGCTGGCTGTGTGACAATTGAGCAGCGTGCCATTGAATCTTGATTTCAACTATAGAACAAACAGCTAGTGCGCATATATTTTTCAATTTCACCAAATCGTGGAACTAAGACCAACTTGTAACGGAATCTTTTTCGTTCTATTGTGCTTTCATTTCATTTTGCTTCATAAATAAAATTGTTGAAACTAACCAATTGTAATACAGTCTAGTCTCTTTATAACGCATCACTATATAACGCGGACATTGTCGGGTGACGAATTCACGCCAAAGAATTTTTATGAGTTAGAGTTTCGATATAACGCGTCTTTATAACGCTGTCTCTATATAACGCGGATTATTTTTGAACGTCCCTGTAAAGGCACCGAGCCAACTCCCACCCGACAACTCCCACCGCGACATCTCCCACTTTCAACTTTCCCTTCAGACTCTTATTAAAGTGGTGCGGTGCTAGTGAATAGGACCGAGGGACGGCAGACGGTTAGAGATACACACTATTTCGTAGTCACTTTCGCACGCAGACACTGTTCTCTACTACGGGGTGGGAGCTGTCGAAGTGGGAGTTGTCGCGGTGGGAGTTGTCGGGTGGGAGATGTCCCGGTCCCCCTGTGAATATGTCTCAGAATAATGCTGATGCAAATTTCCACGCCTAGCGCAAAAAGTTATCGGATTTTTGGCCAATTTTCTCTAAATGTTTGAAAATATTTAACTGATTATTCCTATTTTTTAGCAATTTTAGCAACCTTCTACTAAACAAAAATGGCAAACTTTTAGTAACTAAAAATAGCAAACTTATCGTCTGAGATGAATAAAAAGTACAAAATCGTTACGTCTTCTTGTGAAATCCTATCTAATTATGACTAAAAACCTACTCATAAAAGAACCCTTACCAAACCGAGCTATCATTCCCTGGTACAAATGATAACGTTTTCCTCTGGACTTGTTTTGTTTCTCAATTTGATTCTCTGTTTTTCTATCGCAAGCTGTGACAAAAATCTCACATGTGGCAAAAATCTCACATGTGCTATGAATCATCTATGTCATTGGATGACTCAAAATTGCCCTGATGGGCAATATTATGAGGAGTGTTATGTGAGTCCAGGAGTTCTTCCGCCTAATTTCGGGTGCAGGTCTGTACCTCTCTGCCAATACACCTGGAAGGAGAGGTGCGAAGGAATGGAACATTGGATTCCATTTTGCCGAAATAAGACAGAAATACCATGCACCACAGAAGCGCCAACCACCACAGAGGTGCCAACCAGTGTTTTGCTGACCGGGTTTAAACTGGCCTGACCTGACCGTGGGTGCCGGTCAGATCATGCTGACCAGTCTAATTATGACTATCTAATTATAACTAAAAACCTACTCATAAAAGAACCCTTACTCTGGTCAGAGGTCAGCTGACCGGTTTCGAGCCGGTCATATGACCGGTCATCTGACCGAAAGCCGCGGGAAAATGCAGGCGGCCGTGCCCGATAGGGCGCGGCCGGCAAAAATTTTGCGAAACTTTCGGCGAATGTTAAAATTTTCAATGAAAGTTGACCCAATTCTAAATTTTTCATCTCCGTCTTGGGGCTGTCGCCCCCAGATCCCACTAAGTTTGCGTGTCTTTTGTTTATAAACCTATAAGAAAAACTATATACTTTTTCTGTGTCTAGCATCATTAAAACCAATCAGTAAATCCACAAATTAAAAAATCGAGCCGGAGGGTTCAAATTTTCCAAACAACATTTTTATAAAACAAAATAAAATTAATGAGTCTGTTGGCGGAAAATTACATAGTTATTTACGAAGTAGATTACGTTCGTTGTACAGTTAAGTCATTTTCCTTTGAAATATTTAAAAAAATGTAGAATTTCTTGTGAAGAACATATCTTGCGAAAGGTAAAAAATTTTGAATAAATATTGACTGAAAAATGTAAAAAAATCGTGATTTGCCCATAAAACAGAAAATTAAAAGGACGTTTGGGCATTTTTTGGGAAATTTCATTTAAAAATCACCATTTCACACGAAATTCTCTATTTGTCTAAAAGATAGAGATAGTAAAGTAACCCCATTTTTTCAATTTTTTGTTTTTATCATGCTTTTACCAGCGAGCTTAGTACTACTAATTCTGCCTATGGTTAACGCCAGGCTGAGACATGGCGATCCAGCATGCGGATTGCTATGAGTGATAGCGCGTTGGAAAGCCCTCAGGCTGTAGGTTTCCCGAAAATTGAAAAAAAATTTATCGATTTTTTCGATTTTCGGGGGGGGGGGGTGTCCGGACCAAAAATGCTCAGAATGCTCCCAAAAGTGCCAAATAGTGTTTTTTGAGTGTCCAGAGTCGGAAATCAAGCACTTAAGCCTGAACTTGAGCTTGAACTTGAAAATTGCGTTTTGTCCAAAAAAGCTCAGAAAAGGCTGAAAATGTCAAAATAGGGGTTTTCGAGTGCGCTGAGTTCGAATATGAGATCGGGTTTTGCCCCCGAGCTCATGCTTAAGCCTGAACTTAAGCTTGAACTTGAAATTATGAGTTTAGACTTAAGCTTGACCTTGAGATCTAAACAGGATCTGCTTAAACAGGGCTGCATGATTATGAGTTTAGACTTAACCCTTCATTGCCGAGTGTATCCGATCGGATACGTATTTGATTTGCTAAAGACTTCACAAAAAGAAAGAAACGAATGAGTGTTCATTATTCATACAAAGAGTGTGTCTGTAAATAGATCACATATAAAAGAGAAATAAACAATGGCATACATCGTGATTTTTATAAAGACAGCTCACCAAAAGGAAAGCTAATGGTAATGCAGACATTCTGCCTTTTGTCTATGGCTCCGGCTTGACCTTGAGATCTAAACAAGATCTGCTTAAACAGGGCTGCATGATTTTTGTTTATTTTTGAAATCAAAAGCCAGCTGTTTTTCCAGACCGCGCGCCTTAGGCGCGCGTGATGAGGGGCTAATTTGGCAAAATATTAAAAATACAATAAAAATTTTCAAAGTCGATACCCACCGCGCAAACCACAGAAACGACAACGGAAACTACGACAACGTTAAAGTACACTTCGACCACGCTGACTTCATCGCCTACTACGGAGCGAATGACCAGCAAGACCGCCACTTCGGAATGTCCTCCAACGAACCAGGTAGGAGCTTTGCATACTGTTGACGTATATTCGTAAAAAAATACGTGACTTCGACATTATTGTGAGCTTGTCTATCTTACATGGAGTGCTTTTTAATGCCGTGTTATTTTAAAATAATAGGTAAAATAGGTCTCCAAGGATATTCCAATGCGCACCTATGGAATTAGTTTCCATACATGCAATTTGATATGGATTTTACTTTCCACAGGCCATTTTCACCCTATTCCACCGTGATTTTTTGTATGCCTTTAAAGTAGTCCCCTAGCACCATTTGAACACATTAGAATTTCCGGTTCCCTATTACAAAATTCGCGTCTAAAAGAGTGTAGAAAGACATGTTACTGTATTAAATAACCAAAATTAAACAACCTATATATAGTTACGTTAATAGATACCACTGCAACGCTACCACCGCCATCTGAAACTCCTTGCGACCCGTCTGCTGGCAAGGAGACGTGTCCTGAAGGCTATATTTGTGTTAGCCAAGGAAATGCCAATAGATGCGGTAATCTTACAAACAAAATGGTGCGAAATTTGTGCTAAATTTTAAATTTAGTTCGCGTGGAACAACAAGTCTGAAGCATAAGTATTCATACGAAAGTGAAACGTGAAGCAGAAAGTGGCGGAAATTTATTTATAATTTGTTTTTGTTTTCATGAAAAACTGTGATATTTTTACCAAATAAAGAAATTATTTCTAGAAAGTTACCTTTTTCATACTTATCTGAAAAATAAGGTCCCAAATGTTTAGCGCATAAATATTTTAGGTGATTTTGTCAGGGAAAGTCACGACATTTATACTGCGAATGCCACCAAGTTCATTCTTATGGGTGCTTACTTTTTGACTACGGAACGGCCAAAGGTTGCGAGCAGCGTTGCTTCAGTACATTTTTACAAGACCGAAAGAAAAGAAAAAACGACCGAATCCCTAATATCGAATTGAGATTTTTAAATCCCGAAGACCGAATTCTGAACATTGAATGGCCAAAAAGGACCGAATTTACCGAATCCGAATCTAGTGTCAAAGATCAACGTTTTTAATCAAATGTTTGCCCATTATGTATGTATCTGTTTACATTTCTTCGTGCGTTTATTTCGTCGATTATTGTCCCAATTTCGCGATATTTTCGACCTCCGTTTCGACCAGTTCGCCCCCCGCAAAAAAAATTTTAGCTTTGGTGAAATCTTATTTACCGTATTTTCTCTAATTGAGCCCCCTATAATTGAGCCCCCTATAATTAACCCCCTAGAGAAAGAGAAATAGTGTGCAAAAGTGAGAGGTTAGAGAAAAATTTTGCCCGAGTTTGGGGGATTGAAATAATTAAGCCCCCGGGGCTTAATTAGAGAAAATACGGTAGTTGTTTAGAGCAACTACCTGTACAGCGTGGTCCAGAATAAAAGCAACATCGAATGGGAAAGTAACTTTTTGAGGAATCACCAATTTTTCAGGGTTTTTTCAGTCATGCCCACGTGTGGGGTTTTTTTGATGCGGAGAATTCGAATTTGAAGTCAGATTTTGGCGCGAGTTTCTAATTTTTGGCGTTTTATTGGCATTGTGCCCAAATGGCGTATTTTGACCTCCGTTTAGGATTTGTGGGCTCAGATCTTACACTCCCTTTGGCGTAATCGCGTATTTTAACCCAAAAAGTGACTTTTTTTGGCTAAAAAGTGTCCAAAAATGACCATTTTTGACACGATACGTAAAAAATAATTGCTGATTCGTAATCTGCGCATCGGAAAACCCTTAAAAACAGCTTTTCTGGAAATTTTCCAAAATTTAAATTTTCCGTACCACATGGTTTTTGAAAAAATTGATTTTTGAAAATGTGAACACATTTTCTGCAAAGTGTCTTTTTAGGGGTTTTCCAATGCGCTGATTTCGAATCTGCAATAATTGTTTACGTATCATGTCAAAAATGGCCATTTTTATCCAATTTTTAGATAAAAAACCCGTTTTACAGCGAAAATACGCAATTTGGGCAGAATGCCAAACTTACGCCAAAGGGGGTTCAAAGTATGAGCTCAGTTTCCCGCACCTGAAAACCCCAAAACTTGAAAAGGGGGTCAAAATACGCCATTTGGGCACAATGCCAATAAAACGCCAAAAATTAGAAACTCGCGCCAAAATCTGACTTCAAATTCGAATTCTCCGCATCAAAAAAACCCCACACGTGAGAATGACTGAAAAAAGCCTTGCAAAATTGGCGATTCTTCAAAAAGTTACTTTCCCATACGATGTTGCTTTTATTCTGGACCACACTGTAGTTTAAAAAATTTAACCACCATTCAAGACCATAACCAACAATACTGCTTAGCGGTTAGCCCATTTGACGCGCACTTTGGAATGGTATATAACACTGCTAAAAACTAAATATCGGCTGTCAAAATCGCCACCTTTTTTGTCGAAAAAAGATAATATCGAAATCAGCATGTACGAAATTTTTTCTTCTACAGCACAAAGTTGTATAGATTTAAACATTTGTGCGCAACATATTTCGTGGGATTAATATAAATGCGAATGCTACTGTGTTCCATTTTCGTAACATCGGTCAATAAGTTTGTAATAAATCCCAATTTATTTGAAAAAGAAATAAAAAAGCCACAAATTCCGAATAATTCCACGGCATAAATCGTAAAAAAGAATTTAGAAGTGCTGTTAAAATGTGTGTAAAAATTCTGTTAAAATATATCAAAAGCTTTTTGCTTCGTGATTTTTCAATTATGTTTCACAATTATTTTTCTTGAAGTTGTTCAATTCTGTCATTTTTTCTTCCATCAATTCCTTTTGCTCTTTGAATGTTCCATTGATCAACCGCTTGAGCATTTTCTTATCATACGATTCATGCTGTTCCTTTTTTTCATACTCCGCTTTTAGTTCTGTCTGTTCTTCCGGGAATGGATTGCGCAAATTATTCAAAATCAAATCGCCCAAAGCGATAACATATTTCAATTCTTCGCAAGTAATTACAGTCATTTTTAACTCATCGTCATCGTTTCTATTGTGTTTCTTGAACACACGATAAAATATGTTCTGAATCGGTACGAGTACCGTTCCGATTAGCTTCCGCTTGTTCACATCTCTCGAGTCGCATAATCTGTTAAGTTCAACACCATCAAAATAGACTTTTCCATTAGCGATGCTGATGATCCTTAGAAACACAATGGCAGCACCGGTAAACGATTCTGCATTGAATTTAGCGGTCTGAAAATCGTATGTACTACAGTTATTTGCTGTGCGGTTAAAATTCCGTCAACACTACTACGTTTAAATTTTTCCTACCTCCAACGATGTCACTTTTGGATGCGGTATGTCTAAGTTTTGATGTATGAATTTCGCTTCCTCGGTTTCTTGTGCACTATACACTAGATTGGTACACAAAAGAGCAGTAACAATTGCCAAATACATAATGAAGATCAGCCTCTATAAACCAATTCGATATCAATTAAACAAAATTTTATACGAAGGAACTTTATGCACAATACAAATGGCACGGCCACTTGCTCGCTTCACTTGCTCGGCGGAGCCGGCCTTTACACATCGACGCGCACTTAAGCGGTAAAATGTTTTAACTTATCGCGGAAAAAGGTGGTTTGGAAGGGGTCTTGCACTCGGCTCCGCTTTGGGCCCTCCACGAACGCCTAACCATTAGGCCATCCTCGCCACCACTTATTGCCCTTGGCTTATAAGTCGCGATCCGCACATAGCTCTTGGGTGCTCTTATTTCAGGGGTTCAGGGTCGGATACGGACATTTTTGCGCCAGGAAATTTTGGTGTCAGTAATCAGGTAAAATTTGTTCGGGTTAGTGGTAGAATTTTGCGTTTCGCCGATAAGATGAGCTGTAGTAACATAATTTATGAGTAAGCATTGACGGAGGTTTATATGTTTCATTATAGTACAAAATACTAGCGACTTGTGACTCACTACGTGAGTCCGATTAAAAATTTTGTATACATGCATGCCTATATGTTTTAAGTTCCCTCACATTCCAAGGGAGAAGGTCGGGCGCTCCGCGCCCGACCACAGGACTGGCTCGGCACCTGCGGTGGCTCGCAATGTTTATGGGGTAAGACTGTGTTTCTGACTTCCACATGAAACCGTCACAGACACGAAAATTAAGCACTGGAAACCGAAAATTTAGGTATATTTTAGCTAAATTTTACCTAAATTTAGGTACATTTAGCTAAATTTTGACCTCAAATTCGGCTTCCCCGCAAAAAGTTACCCTAATATAGGTACATTTTAAAAATAAGCACCCCTAAGAAAGCACTTCCCAAAAATCCCAGGTCACGCCACATCCCAGCCGGATTAACTTACTATAAGGATTTAATATACTTATAGGAATAAAATAAAAACGCAATAGTAAACTAACAGCTAAAATAATAAATAATCTCGGATACTGCTCAGAATAATAAATTTAGCGTTTTGACAGCGGTTGTATAAAGTTTTTGCTGTAAAATTTTAGCTTCATTTGAAAAATTTATATGGGCAATAGACTAAAATAATAAATGGGTTAAAAATAAATAAGATAGCGAGCTGTGATAAAATGAAATCGTGTTCTCTATCTATCAGCTATAGTCAACTATAAGACTATATCCAGACTGCAGTCTCCACGACTTACCTACCTCCATGGTAGAGAGGCAGGTAGCCTGCACGTCTACTTTGCCACCAGCGAGTTAAAAGAGACTCTATATCTGCAGAGAATGGTGTCTACTCTAATTAAGGTCCACCAGGTGCTATGTACATGGAATTGATGTATATGTTAGGAGAATACAGGAACCTCTAGTCTCACACTTTCTATAGCCAAGGCTTGCAATTTCACTAGTGAACTTTTCCAATAAGAGTTGAGAAAGTTTGATTTTTGGAACTACAGACTTCACTTGACTATACGTGTTTTTCTCATTCGAAAAATAGAGGATTTTCTAAAAGTCAACTTTTTATGTTTTACTTATATTTCAGCTCAGATTGGAGTTTTCCGAGCAATTGTCTAATAAAATTTTTGCAGCAAACAAAAATGCTCAAAAATAAAATCGGTATGGAAAAATAGGGCATTACATAAATTAATGAAATTCAATGTTTTATTATTGAAGCTATATGGTTCTGCATGTATGAATAAAATTAATATCTCATCTTTTTGCCAGAATTACCCCATATTTCAATTCGATTTTTTGGACAAATGATTACGGGAGAAATTAACAGCAGAGTTCTGTGAGATATTAGCATAAAATAAAATGTGAGCACAAGTAGAAAACTCAAATTTGAAATAATACTCACTTTCAATACTCACCCAATCTTCATTTCGCAGGTTTCTAATAGCGTGGGTTTGCTTAAGACGAATGGATACGGGATATGCTTGAAGAGTCGAGCCGTGTTTGATTATTATTTGCTGGTCCTCACAGAGTTTTACCCAGTTTTCAGACATATTTTTATTTTTTGCAAAGAACACAGTGAACTGTTTTGCAGAGTTACCGCTCGAGTGTGCATGCTAACAAACACAATTTCTGCACAGAAAACGTCGATACTGCGATTGCAATAGGACTGATGAAATAAAATCACGGACGCAAATTTTGCAGGTTTTCGAAAAACTGTTTTCACCTAAGTATACTTGAAATCGTATCTTCGATTAATTTGAAGTGAAATTAACATAGACTGCACAAGGCTCTGCACATTCTGTTATCTTTTGCAAGCTGATATATGAACTCTATTTGAGACTCACTTTGTGCGACTGAATATCAAAAAACGAATCTGGGCTCTGGTAACTTAAATCTCAAATCATGGCTTTGTAACTTTTTGGGTCAACAATCGAAAAACTGATTCCGTTTTCGGATTCAGCGTATCGAAATACCCCTATCCTGCAATTTTCAGCTTTTTCGGCCTTCAAAAAGTCAAATTTTCAAAAACGCATTTTTCAGGAAAAAGCGACTTTTTGGGTCAAAAACCAAAAACCGATTGCATTCTTCAAACGGCCCCTCAATTTGCGGATAATTTTTGAAATTAATTTATATAAACTGTATTCGCTTTCAAGCCTTTGCAGAACCTTTTCTCATAACTTAGTTAAATAAATAAACATTTTACACCCCAATCATGGTTGGTATATTCGGTAATAGAAGAACCGGTCAAGTGATTTATGAAAAAAATTTGAAAGCACAAGAAGGAGACATTGACCCTCAACCTGAGCAAAAATTGGCGTGGCGAGGCACTGCGTCTGTCCGCATAAAGATCGATATTCGCATCCATCACTTCCCAATTTTTAACACTGAAAATTGAAAAAGTGCACAGAGAAAAGAGTAGCTATACACAGGCAATAACCAATAGAAAAATTAACCAATTAATTATCTACTTTCTTTCAGTTTTTTAATTAAACATTTGTGTTTCTCGTTATATAAACATCATTAGTGTCGTCAAGTGTAGCTGCTTTCCCAATAGTAGCTTTCACATGAATTACTCTATTTTTTAATTTGCGATTTTTAGGTGGGACATTTTGCCTTGTCAAAAATTGATTTTTACACAACCTAATGTCAATATTCCGCTTTAATTTCGATAAGACATTAATTCTGCTGATCTCTATATTCCATGCTCTTTCCGGATCATCGAATCACCAACGTATGCAGTTTTGGACAAAAATAAGATTACTATAACGTTTAAGATTACTATTACGTTGTTCAAATGCATACTAATTTAAGATCCAGTAAATACAACTCACCGTCAACTGCGACGTAATGATGATGGCCACTTTTATTATTTTGCTTTCGGAAGCAATCTTCTCAAGGAAAGGATTAATGTTAATGTGAGTTCTCACTTACTTATGCAATTTTTATTGATTCTAGGGACTTCTAATAAAGTAGAGTTTAAAAAAATACCTTTAATTTGAGGTAATTGAAGCATTTTCAGATTCCGTCAGCGCAGTTTGTTTCGATTGGACGTTTGCAAAACTACAAGCTCGTATTTTATGGGAATTCAAGCAATTGGCACGGAGGACTGGCTTCCATAGAGAGAAGACGTGGCGCGAAGGTTTGGGGATGTATTTGGAAAGTGCCCAACTCATTTGCACGTGCACTTGACAGACAGGAGCTTTTGTATCGTCGTTTGGATGGTATGTTCCGGTATTTTGCTTTCAATGTTTAATGACCCTTCTTTCTCATCAGACTCATATAGCGTTTACACCTAAACAAAAATATGATAAAAATTATAGTATTAGTTTAGAATTTGTAATGAAAACTTGCAGATTCGAAAGTTTAATATTTTGCAATTTTTTCTAATTTTGAATCAATATCAATTATGCATTATTAGTTGATATAAAGCAACCGTTATCGCATCACCGAAGAAAGGTGCGCTGTCGAACCTATCAGTATAAGAATCCTGAAGTTGGCAAACAACGCCCATCTCCACATTATAAGCACGTAATAGTTACCGGCGCTCAAGAGCACCATCTACCGGACTCATACATTGAACGCCTCAAAAAGATCAAAACTAATGCATACAGAGGTAGAGTCAAAGTGAGATTAGAGCTACTAAGAAGGTTTCGCCAACGAGGCTAAGAATGCGCCGAGATTAATTACGATATTTATTGGAATGATAAATTTTTTATTTTAATGAATTACGTTCGTATAAGCAAAACAATTCCATTTTATAACGTCGGCTTTAATAGATTTTAATGGTTTTACCTATATACTATACTTGTTTTGAAGAATAAATTGTTTACCGTTAGAATACAATTATTGTAAATTTATGTCACTTACTATAAAATATTTGACACATAAATATGATGTAATAATGTAAAGATAAAATTGTTATTTCTTTAATGGTAGTCTTATGAGACTCTCTGGGTTAACTTTTGTTAACCTAGTATTAAAACAATAAAAACGGCAGGCACTCGACCAGAGAGTATGCCGATGCATAGTTTTGGGTCCACTTCTGAAGCCGAAAAAAGTATTTTATAATCATTGTCATACAGGGTTCCGGAATTTTTTGGCAAATAATATTTTTTGGGGTATCTCGATGCGCTGATCACGAATCTGCAACTAGATTTTTGAAATCGCATAAAGAAGTGACATTTTTCGGCGAATAATGACCAAAAAGTCGTGTTTTTGGACAAAATTGGTCATTATTCGCTGAAAAATGTCACTTTTTTATGCGATATCAGAAATCTTGTTGCAGATTCGTGATCAGCGCATCGAAATACCCCTAAAAACACTATTTGCCAAAAAATTCCGGAACTTTTTAGAAAATCGATTTTTTGAACCATGTGGGGGGCCACATGAAACACGAAAAATTGAAAAATTTTTTTTCTCGCTGAAATTGTGTTTTTCGGGAAGCATTCATCCAGCTGAACAACTTTTTCTTCAGCGGCATGGTCGTCTGAGACGATTTGCCTGCGGGTTCGCAATTTTTCAGTTTTACCCCAAAAATCCCCCCAAAAATGGCCATTTTTGCGATTTTTTTTTTGTTAGACGCGTACAGGTCTCCTGACCAATATACAAAAGACCGCTCGTCATATCGATTATTTATCGTTATTTCAGGAGGGTTTGAAGTGCTATGGTTTTTTTGGGACACCCTGTAATCCCGTTGTGGTGATACCACACCTTTAAAGACACTCATCCTTACGACACACGCAGATGTAATTCAAAAAGTTTGAGCAAAGAAGTACAATATGAAATTTTTATAACATCAGTATTTTTAACGGTAAAACAAACCTCCTCCACTCAGCCACAGTGGCCACAGATCTCTGCTTTTCCGCCATCCTGACCAGTTCCATAATCGCAACCACTTTCATCATCCAAAGTAATCTGAAAATGGAACAATGTATATGCAATTTGAATGATAAAAGAAACTTGTCGTTCGGCATATAATCCACGCTGAATGAATTTGATAATGAATTCTTAACACTATGGAGCTGGCTAGATGAGACTGAAAGAAAATATATGAATCATAGTTGATATAAGTATCTTCAACTTATCTAATTAAAAGGCATCACTTTTGTCATCGGTAAGTTAACCGTAAAACGAGCCACTCGCAAGACATTATTGATTTTTTGATGTAGCTCGCACAAGAGTGTGGCAATGGGGTAACTAATGCACCTGTCCGTGATACAGCTGTGTCCTCTATTGCAAGAGTCCGGTACGCACACCACACCTGCAGTTAGATAGCACTCACCACAAGCACTGAGAGAGAAAAGACTGACAGAGAAAAATCGCAGAGTGGAAAAGCCCGCTGTGGTGGGGTTGGAGCGCACGACGAACGAGAGACACCGAATGGTATGTCGATAGTGAACCGCTGACCATTACATTTTATTCAGGGGTAAGTTGTAACAATAAATCTAATACAATTTCTTAATGACTATAAAGAAATGAAGGATTTCCCGAACTTTGTTGCCGAGTTATTGTCGCAGACCGCAAATAAAACTGCTCACAACAGAAAATAAACGCTCTCTTTACACTTTGTTGTGTGCATTGACTTGAGAGAGACTGACACGGGATATGATAGAAAAAGCGAGCAATGATTTGTTATTATTGGGTTGAGTCATAAAAAAGGGCCGTTTTTGAAAATTGTCTTTATTGAACAAAAAAACAATAAAAATGACATAACCTTATGAAACCAAGTTGTCAGCACAGTTGTAATAGATCTCTAGTTATAGTTTTGGCAGGTTTTACTTTACACGCTTTCAAATTTGCAGCAGTTTTGCCTAAAAGTATACTCGGAGGTCGGGATTTTTTACCCTACGAACTTTTACTACGAATTTTAGCAAAATTTTCAAAGCATCCAAAATTTGTTGTTGGGCCATGATATTTGTTTGGAGTAGTGCTAAAATATGAAAGTTGAATCGGGAGTGTAGCGGATATTTTTGAAAAAAATCCCAAAATTTATGAAATTTTGGTGTAAAAAATTCGGCATGTGCCATTTTTATCAATTTTTTAATCCAATAAAAATGCATTGTACATGCGCAAATGTGGTGTAATTCGATAGGGAATTACTCGAAGATACGAAATAATTTTAGTTTACAGCAGTATCGGACAACCTTGAAAAAAATTTTCTTCAAAAACTTAGGATTTTTCGCGTCTTCTCCCTAACGTTTACTGTCTTTGCTTTGATTTCACAACCTTTACTTTACATTTACTGTTTACACAGCTCTATGTTTGTCGTATGCATTTTTCATTCGAGCAAGTTCTGTAAAAAGTGGCAAACCAGACTGTCTGCCGGCTTTTCGCATTCGAGCAAAATTTGAAAAACTGTGGAAAAGAAACAGTTTTGCAAATTTTGCGCGAATGCGAAAAGCCGGCAGACAGTCTGGTTTGCCACTTTTTACAGAACTTGCTCGAATGAAAAATGCATACGACAAACATAGAGCTGTGTAAACAGTAAATGTAAAGTAAAGGTTGTGAAATCAAAGCAAAGACAGTAAAAGTTAGGGAGAAAAATGACAATTTTTGTAACTCTAGTTGAGAAAACTAACGATTCATAACTGCCTTGTAATGTTTACCCACGCAAACCTGGAATGTTAACTTTGGTACCTCCTACTCTGGCAAGAAAGACCCCTTATAATAAGATCCAAATGTTGGACCATTTTTGGGAACATTTTCGGATCGTTTTCTCGGACATATACTTCACTACTTAAAACTTAAGCGTTTTAAAAATAACGCCCATTTTTCATAAAATTCCAACAATTTTCTACTCAACAACATTTTGGTACCTGAGTTTTATTGCTTTCACGAGCTTCCTTTCGGAAATTGAATATTTCTACAGTCTAACTATTTCTGAATTACTCGTAGATACTGAATAATTTTGTTTATAGCAGTATCGGACAACCTTGAAAAATATTTTCTCCAAAAACTGCAAAACAGAGGCTCACACGTCATATTTTTGTGAAAAATGTGAAAAATTTAATTTTTTTCAAGGACCACCTTCTCCTTTTTATTTTTCCTAGATAGCAAATTTTGTCACCCCCCCCCCCAACAAGAAAAGTGCCAATACCCTGTACACCTATAAATTGAGCACCACTGAGAATGCACTTCCCAAAATTCCCAGGTGACGCCACATACCTGGTGACGCCTGACAGCTTTAACTTACTATAAGGATGAAAAACATAATCTTTTTACACTAAAAAGAC
The DNA here is from genome assembly GCA_022814885.1 of Ditylenchus destructor. Taxonomy (NCBI): domain Eukaryota; kingdom Metazoa; phylum Nematoda; class Chromadorea; order Rhabditida; family Anguinidae; genus Ditylenchus; species Ditylenchus destructor. The sequence continues at coordinate 18,369 of JAKKPZ010000189.1, forward strand.
GACATGCAAGTTAATTTCACTTACTGAGAAGGTGGGATAGATTCAGGTTTAGGATAATTCAACAGTTAATTTCAATTAAAATCAGGGCAGAAATAGTTAGACTGTAGAAATATTCAATTTCCGAAAGGAAGCTCGTGAAAGCAATAAAACTCAGGTACCAAAATGTTGTTGAGTAGAAAATTGTTGGAATTTTATGAAAAATGGGCGTTATTTTTAAAACGCTTAAGTTTTAAGTAGTGAAGTATATGTCCGAGAAAACGATCCGAAAATGTTCCCAAAAATGGTCCAACATTTGGATCTTATTATAAGGGGTCTTTCTTGCCAGAGTAGGAGGTACCCAAAGTTAACATTCCAGGTTTGCGTGGGTAAACATTACAAGGCAGTTATGAATCGTTATTTTCCTCAACTAGAGTTACAAAAATTGTCATTTTTCTCCCTAACTTTTACTGTCTTTGCTTTGATTTCACAACTTTTACTTTACATTTACTGTTTATACAGCTCTAAGTTTGTCGTATGCATTTTTCATTCGAGCAAGTTCTGTAAAAAGTGTTGGACGCCATAAAGTTCTGTGAGGCAAACCAGACTGTCTACCTGCTTTTCGCATTCGAGCAAAATTTGCAAAACTGTGGCAAAGAAAAATTGAAATCTTGTGGGCTGCAAACCAGTATAGGTCTATGTGAGTTTGCTGTGTAGGAGTTCTGCAGCCGCAGAACCGCCCACTGAACATGTGACGCGTTTTGTGCAAAAATTATGACTGAGGCAGTAGCTGCTCCCAAAAATTGAGTAATATCTCTGGAAATCATGCACAATATTTCTTCGTCTCTTTTACGTCGCATGGTTATCGAAAGGTTTTTGAGACAGCTAGCGCTCGATTTTTTGCACAAACACAATTTCTGCAAAGAAAACGCACTGCAGCAATCGCCGATTCTGCAAAATGGTAGAGCAGTGCGGTTCGCAGTCTATTAATTTCTGCAAATTTAGTGTGGCTGCGGTTCGCAGTCACACTAAATAATTTCTCTTTATAAAGGTAGCATGGAAGGAGGAAGACATCAGTGCCATATTCTTTCTTAGTATTTATATTAATATCTTACTTTACTTTCTCACTTATGTTATATCGCTGTTTGAGTAATAAATTAATTAGTTTTTTCCAAATTTTGCGCGCCGGACATCTGATATGGGTAATTTTTCGCGCTGTGTCCTGAATCTTATCCATGAACATTGCGAGCCGTTGCATATGGCGAGCCAGTCCTGAGGTCGAGCGCGGAGCGCCCGACCTTCTTCCTTGGACTATCAGAGAACTTAGAACATATAGGTATAGATACAAAATGAGACCTGTGCTGTTGGATTTGGTTTTTCTTTCAGCAGACTCAGGGGTTTTGACTAAGCTCGCAAGGGAAGTACCAGAACTGTCTTTTTTTTACAGTTGGTGACCACCGATTTTTCAAAGTTACATAAAAATATCCACTTTTTAGACCGGCACCATATTATGATAAAAATATAGCCTCCTTTTGTTTCGCAGGGTACAAAAATTTCCAAGTCCGGCGCTCACTACTGTAGCATTATTTTTCCATTGATGAATGAAATTTCAAATATATAATCGGATTTAGCATCCAAAGTTACATACAAATAGCCACATATTGCGACCGAATTCGAATTTCGTATTTTAGGAGGGGTTAGCAAAATCATATTTGAGGTTGCTCCCCTTCTAAAGGGGCTAAAATGAATGGCGACAATTCAAATATTAATTTCGTACCCGACATTAATAAACCGACAAACTGATAATTACCCTCTTTCCTCCGCTTCGTAGATCATCCCGGCGAGAATGGGCAGCAAGTTGATCGCTGAGTTGTCTCCGACCTCAAATAATTACTCCTTATTGTATATTCTTAATTAACTAGCGCCTTCGGCGCTAGTTAAAAAATGGTGGAGACTGTGTTAATATTGTGTATGGGTTTGTAATTTTAAGTGGAAAGCGGTCATTGTTCTTGAAGCCGCTAGCGCGGCTTGGCCTGCGATAATTTGATGATTAGGTGGCTGTACTCTGGCCTGCCGTAGCGCTATAATAAGGGGAGTTACGGGCTTGGTAAGCCTGAGAGTATACGGGCTATCCCAGGTAAGCCTGGGTATACGGCTATCCCAGGTAGCCTGAGAGTATACGGGCTATCCCAGGTAAGCCTGAGAGTATACGGGCTATCCCAGGTAGCCTGAGAGTATACGGGCTATCCCAGGTAAGCCTGAGAGTATACGGGCTATCCCAGGTAAGCCTGAGAGTATACGGGCTATCCCAGGTAAGCCTGAGAGTATACGGGCTATCCCAGGTAGCCTGAGAGTATACGGGCTATCCCAGGTAAGCCTGAGAGTATACGGGCCATTTCCAGCCCCATGCCCTCAGGGCTTCTAGAACCTTCTAGAAGCATTTGCGGGCGACCGGACCTGGTTTTCCGGAACCCCCAGGCTCAGGGCTATCGTTTGACACCAAAATCGCCCCAAACGGTGAGGAGCGGGGTCATCTGCGCCCATTTCCAGCTAAATGCCCTCAGGCCTTCTAGAACCTTCTAGAAGAAAAAGTCGCCGTCCGGAGCTGCTTTTTCTGAAAGCCCAGCTCGAGAGCTAACGTTTGACACCTCGATCGCCCCAAACGGTGAGGAGCGGGGTAAGTTATGACCATTTTCAGTTAAGGCCACGAAAACGGCACGTGGTTTCTATTAAGGGGGATGAAACACTGCTCACTTTAGTATAGCCATGCAGAATCTCGAAACCGTTTTGCCTCATAAAGTCCAAAGTCAGCGGCATATGCCGGAAAAATTGGTTTCTGGATGCACTATCGATTATGAATATTGAAATGCTGTAGGGCTTCGGCTTTTGAGTATCCGGCAAGGAATTTGGCGTTGGCTTGGGCACAGGAACGTTTGTGAAGACGTCGTGGAAAACTGTAATAAAATGATCTTTGATCAATATTATTTTAGTTTCATTGACGCACGTAAGTCTTGAGATTCCGAATAGCACTTGACGACAAATTGTTGCCATTGGACATTGACTCGACGATTTGGAGGGAGCTAAATTTGAAGTTGAGACGACATTCTAATCAATGGTTAGCAAAACAATGATACACTGCGTTTTCGGCTAAGTTTTGATTGTTTTACTGATGAAGCTTAATTACCGTATTCCCTCGGCAGAACGCCAAGATTACGCCAAGACCATTTTCTAGGTTTCTAAATTTGCTAAAAATTCTGAATTTGTGATATGTTGTAGCTAAGGACTTAGACATATTTCAAACATATTTCAAATTCAGAATTTTCTAGAAGCTATAAAGTACATTGCCAAGCTTCGCCAATTCGAGCGCCAATTTGAATGGGGGGCTGTAATTACAGGATATGCGGTATACTATTTTTAAGGTGTGCTAAATACCGTAAATTCTCTAATTTTGACCCCCTCTAATTCTGACCGCTAGACCTCGACTGAATAATTATAACCCCGGGGTCAAAATTTGAGTTTACGGTACTAAAAATATGAATGTAAACATCATGGCTGGTCGGCAGAGAGATTTTGATGACCTTTTGGGTCAGTCTGTGAGCCTATCGGTGTGTCAGTCAAAATGTGTCAGCATACAGGTCCATATGGTCATGGTCTGTGGATAGCAGTTTTAGCTTCTCAGGTTTCAGTGAGTGACCACTACCACCAGACCGTGGTCATGGCCAAATTTTTGAGGGTGTGGGCGATGATAGCATGGAATATATAGTAGGCCAAAAATGTTTTTGGAAGTTTAAGCTCATTTAATACTTAAACAAGAGGGAAAATGGGAGCCATGCACCCAGGTCCGCCCCTGTATCCCCCCCTGCCCCTTTCCCAGAAAATCCCAATAATAGTAAGGTAAAAAGTTTTGTAAAGCATATGGCATTTTTAATTTACAAAATTTTTTCCGAGATCGTAGTACTAACAGTGGGCGCTTGCGAATTAGGGTGATTGGAGATCGAGAGGGATGGATGTGTTTGGGATCATGGCTTAGATAATTGAAAGTGGACATAGTTATAAGGCAATGGTGTATTTTACAAAAATTTTACAATATTTAAAGCTTTATCGGAACCGTACCGTTTAAATAAAAAATTTACACATTTTTATACACAAATCAAAAAATTAACCAGCCTCGATCATTTCGCCAATTTCCTCCACTTTTCTATGTTTTGGTCTCATAGCTCCTCCAATTTTTCTGACGAAGCATCGCACCAGTGTTTTTACGAGTTTACTTCTGTGAGGTTTGCCGAAGAGAATGTCGCCATTTCTCAGCTGAGTCACCAAAGGGACGAAGTTCGATTGAGGACACCGCACGGCTCGGTAATGTTTTACGTGGATTTCCAAATCCGGTTCATCTGAATTACAAAGTTTTTGCTGTGTTTTTTCCTTTTTGCCAAAACCGGTTCGTGGATATGAACTTCTATCTGAAGACCGGCTTTGGCTTCTATCGTAACACATAACGTCATTTCCTATCAATTTTACGGAATTATCTACGGACAGACCCAGCTCTTGAAATCCCCTTGAAAACGCGTAAGATATATCCCAAATTGATATATCCCTAGACTTAAGCGCCCCAACACGCATTAGGCTTAAGCTTAAGCGTGAGTTTTAGGCACAGGAGAGTCTGACAAGTGTCGTTTTTGATGTCATGGCAGAGCTTTTGGTTGACAACTGGCTAGGATCCTATTAAAAGACTAGGGATTCCCAGATTGGCTACGCCAAGCAACCAACTTGCCCTTGTCAGTTCTTTGGGCCTTCGGCCCTTGTCTAGTTCTCGTCTAGTCTAGTTCTAATTCTCAAAATTAAAAAGTTTGAATTTTTTTTGTGACTGGAGGGTACGCCGGGATTTTTTTTTGACCCCGGATTCGGATTCCCCACACCCGAAAACCCCCGGGTGCAAAAAATCAGCATTAGAAACGCTCAGAAATGGCAGCACCGAAAAATGGCCCAAAAAACCCGGTTTTTCACAAAAATGGCCATGACTCTAAATTCAAATTTGGGTATCCCTCTAAAAATAATTAATTCATTATCAGCATCATGAGGGCGTTCCAAAAACACCAAAATGAGCAAAATCCAACGGGGTGAAGGGGTTAGTTCGTCTGTGTGTCTGACAGCACTGTAATACTAGTTAGAGGGATGATAAAAACTTGAAAAAAATTTAAACTTAGCAAAGTGACTGAAAATAAAAAATAACAAACATCACAAGGTACCTATCAATCATATGTCACATAACAAACCGTTATGCAGGATCGGAAATCGGCACTCATTCTCCAAAGGGTGACTGAAGTTGTAATCCACATGCTCCAACGGATCTTTTTCTTCCGGAAATTGGAAAACTGTCTGAACTTTGGCCGGATTTTCCTGTCGATTTTTTTCAAAACCGTTTTCTTTTTCGTCATTGAGCACATCGGCGGCGACAATGTCCTTGGAGCGTTTTTCAGCGGAGTTAATCGCCTCTGGCACAATTCCTGTATTGTCCGCGTTTGAAGTTTTCTTTCCAGTTGGGACAAGCAAGCCATTAATGTTTCTTGTGAGAGAAGTTTGGTAGACCAAAAAAGCAAACTGGAGCAAAATTATGGCACTGCCGAAGAGCTGAACAGTTTTATTTAAAATTAAAAATACAAATATATACCCAGGAGAAATACAGCGGTTTTCTCAGACTTGAGTGTTTTAAATACCCTTTCACAAAAGGGCCATTCTCTGTCATCTGTATGTCTGTGAGAAGGAAAAAATGAGCTATCAAGCACCCCCGTATCGGGCGATCTTGGAAAAAGGCTTATTTAAGCCAGAAAATCGAGACGAAGACACGAGTGTTGAGGAGTTACACCATTGAAATAGCCAATAGAGAAGGGATTGCTTATTTCGAGAGTCGGCCAGATTAACAAGTTTATAAGATGTCTGTAAAAAGACTTACAATTATAATAGCAATGGCTTGTTTATTACTGCTCCGCCTAAAGCATCTCATATTTGAAGTACCTTATTATTTACAAACGTTTGCACTTACGTACATTGATAATAATAACTATAATATTCGATTCTAACTATTCAAGCAGTATTCCCTTAGGTAGGAATCAATACCGATCAAATACAGGTGCAAATTTTTACATAATAGCAGAAGGAAAACGGGACAGGTATTGAATAATTCCATACTTTCACTTTCCGCATTGATTGTTATAAAAACAGGTGCCTGGGAAAATCTGTACAGGTGAATGGCTAAAACTAATCCCTCACCAAATTAGGTGAAGGGATGGATTAACGGATAAACGTTCCGATAATATAATCAATACATGTTTTAGGGCAAAATTTTTATCTCTTCGAAAATTTGGTACAGGTAAAAAATGTATACCTTATCTGAGTCTCTGTCTCTGAACTTTCGCTTTGCTTTCATTTATTTATAAGTACGACGCTCTAGCCAAATGAACTACAGAGGCTGTTGAGAGGCGATCATTCGCCCATGCCTTCTCGTTATTTCAAATCTAAGCTTAAGGATCTGTCTAAAGTCTGAGCTGATCCAGAATGTGCCGAATAAATGTTCTATCATTTTAAAAAACAGCAATTAATATCTGAGAGGAAGGACAATTCTGAGCGCAATCTTCGGATGAACAAAGTTCAAACACTCTCACACTTCAATATATAATACTTATAAATTTTTACGTTTTTCGAAAGTTTCCGTATTTCATCCGCTTTATACAAAAATTTGCGAACATTACAAAAATTTAGAGTTCAAATGTTTACAGATTTTGGAAAAAAAGTAATAAATATGTCTATAAATAAGTATGAAAATAAATATTTTTGCAAAAACTTTGATATACGTCGCATTTCTTTACAAAACAAAGCAAAAAACGAAACACAATCGTTATTAATCATTTTCCTGCTCAAAAGCCAGCTAAACGGCACGACATTCACACTATATAGGTTGAATTGCCACTTTGTCTCTCAGTTGCCTCCGTAGTTCAGTTGGTTAGAACGTCGTACTTATAAGTATACGAAGTCATGCGAAGGTCCCGAGATCGAAACTCGGCGGAGGCATAAATTTTTTTCTGCCTCCATATCGAACTAGTCGGCCAATTTTGGGCATGTTTTGGTTATTTTTTAAGTTTTTAGATTAATTTTTCGTTTTTAGCTATTTATTATTTAAAAAATTAGAAAAAATTTAACATTTCGATTGACCATTTATGGAGTTTTTTGTCATTACGTTATGTTCGACCCAATATGATGGAACCTCTCTATAGTAAATCGGCCCCGCTGGTCTCGAATCCGGCGTCAGATTCATTTTCAAGTCACGTGGAACGTGACTTACGTGAGTCACGTAAAAGGGCAAGTACACCCGTCGGTACTCGGATTTGGGCGTGTGATACGTCAATCGCTTCCTCTCGGCGAGGCAAGACGATTGCACCGGTTTCGCTGGGAACGTCGGCATTTTCCGGAAGATATGGCTTCCGGAAATCCGAAAAATCCTGGATTTGGGGCGTGGTCCGCGGCGAAGCCGCGGGTTCTCCCTCCTTGTCTTAAACTAAATTATATGCAGGATTTCCTCTGCTCAGACTCAGGGCCCCAGTTTCATAGGGGTAAATAGGGTTATTACCCGGAGTCCAGCTTTTGGAAGGCCGAAAAAAACAAAAGGGGGACCAAAGGAAAATTAATTGGTGGCAATTCTTGGCAAACAAGCTTAATATTTCAAAAAATTTTCGCCTGCGGCGCTATTTTCTCCTTAACTTTGTAGCATGTCTCACTGTTTTTTCAAAATTTTGGGCCAAAAATTTGTGATATTTTCAATAAATATTAAAAAATTAAATGTTATAATTTATTTCAATGATAAATTTTAGTCAATTTTTAAGAGAAAAGCCAATTTTTTCAAAAATTTTTGCCTGTGGTGCCTTTTTCTCGCGAATTTTTCCATATAATTTATTGTCATTATAGTTTTGGCGCGAATTTAAAAATTTGAAAACAGGCAGCTCTAAGAATGCAACTGGGAAAAAAAATTTTTTGCATTTTGTTTCTTTTACATCTTCAAACTTGATCAAATTTTTGATCAAATTGCATGTTTAAAATAACTCTTGTAAATCGAGCACGTAAAATTTCACCAAAATCAGCTGCTCTCAATTGATTTAAAGATTAGTGGAATAAACAAGAGTAAGAAGACCCGCGGCCTTCGCCGCGGTATGCGCGCGTGAAGTTGTCCAGAAAAAGTTCACCTTTTTGTATGCTGCGCAAGCCAATTCCTGCACATTCCCTATTTACAATTGCCAGGGGAGCATTTTGAGCTATCATGCACCGAAAAAAAAGCGGAACACAGAAAAATGCTTATTTAAGCCTTTCTGATGCGACATCAGTCTTCAGCTTCGGATTAGCTTAGAGCGAACAAGAAGGGAAACCCGCGGATTCGCAGCGAATTGCCCAAAATGGCACTTTTTGGCGAAAAAGTACACTTTTTCGTGACCTGCGTAAAAACTGTTTGCACATTCCCTACTTAGAATTCCAAGGGGAGCATTTTGCGCTATCGTGCGCCCAAAAAGGAGCTGATCCTGAAAAGTTTCCTTTGTAGGTACAAAAACTGCCAAAAATGGCACTTTTTGCCGAAAATGTGCTCTTTTTTGATACCTGCGTAAAAAAATTTTTGCATCGTTGTTCTTAGAATTCCCAGGGGGAGCATTTTGACATGACATGCGTCCAAAAAGGAACTGATCCCTAAAAGATCCGTATCGCGCACTTACACAGTGCGCCTTAGGACGCGACAAGAACATTGTTTCTGTTCTTATTTGCTTTGCTTCTAATCGATTCATCCCACGCCGACATTTATCTTTCGCCAGCTTAAGCGAGAAAGCAGACATGCCGGCCTGCATTATGTCGCGAATTGTATGTGCAGTTGCACTTTTATCGACAAAATTCCAAATTCTTTTTATCAAAGGAATTTTCTCATTTTACTTTCCGTTCGGTTTCCAGGATATTTTGCAGAATCCAGCTGTAGCACAAAAAAAATGAAATGTTTCATTTTTCATTCAAATTTGTGCAAAAGTTTTGAAATTTTTACCACAAATTCTAAATTTTCGAATTTCCGATTCAAATATTGTTCTGAGTCAAAATAGTAAGTTTTAAAGTTACCGCTAGAATGCACTCAATTTTTTAATGCCCGTGACTGAAACCAACATACCGTATTTCCTCTAAAATAAGCCCCCTCTAAAATAAGCCCCTACAGAAAGAGAAATAGTATGTAAAATGAAAGGTTAGAGAAAAAATTTGAAAATTTTTGGGACATTGAAATATAAAAGCCCGGGACTTGTTTTGAAGGAAATACGGTACCTAAAATATTAATCTGAATTTTAATAACAAAAAAACTAAACCGAACACTAAAAACTTTTTGACAAGTGAAATATAAGAACAGAAAAAAATTTCTGCCTCCGCCGAGCTTCGATCTCGGGACCTTCGCATGTCTTCGCTTACTTATAAGTACGACGTTCTAACCAACTGAACTACGGAGGCAACTGAGAGTCATCACTATAATTTATGAGATGAAGGTTCACCTTCAAGACAGGGATGCGATCTCGGACCAAGGACAAAGAAATAGGTCAAATCTCATCCCTGCGCAGAAATGTTGTGTTCTTGGTCCGCACAAATTTTACGTTACACATGATTTTGATCACCCACCGCTATTGGTTCCTTCTAGAAGGGTCGTTTTTAAATTTCAGCTCTCCTTCTGGAAGAGCTCCAATTTTTAACCTCCATAGATCAGCATAATTCAAAACTAGACGAATTCCAAAACTAACTGACCTTTTATTGCCTCCGGGAATATGGCTATAATAAGCCTTTTGTGAGTAACAAATGTCCTGTTTTTTAGACATTCACACGTTTGAGTTACACATTTGAGTTACACATTTGAGTCACATGAATTTTGTTGATGATACAAAATTGCGTGTTGAAAAATCGTATTAATTGAAAATTGTATTATTTGCGAAAAACGGTATATTATGGGATAGGAGGATCATCATGTTTTATATGAAAAAAAACGGTTTGCATTGGGAAAACGTTTAGAGATTGCGTTGTGTTTATGAACCGTTTATGGAAAGGATCGATGACAAAGCTGGAGTTCTACAATGTGAATCAACCTCGAGGATTTGGTAAATAGAAAGATTCCATTTTAAAATTTTATAATAAAGTATTTGAAATGGTCAAAAATTAATTTTCTCAATCCATAACGCGGGAGATTTATGTTCAACTTACTAAATTCTGGAAAAAGGCTAACGCTGTTTGCGAAATGCAAATTCGGCTATAAAAAAGGCGAAAAACTTTGTAGTTAAGGATGATCAGTCGGCAATTCTCTCACATGCACAATGCCGCTGGCTATAACCAGTTCGTCAATAGCTATAACTAGGGTGAGGATTTTCCGGACATGAAAAGTGCCATTTTCGGACATGAAAAAAGCCATTTTCGGCCACAAAATCGGACATTTTTTTGTTTAATTAATTTTCGGAAAAAAAGTTTTGCCAAAAAAATCAATAGGGGGACCCTATTGATATACATGTCCGAAAATTTTGATAGAAGTCGCAAAATCGGACATTCCCGGACATGTCCGGAAAATCCGCAGCCTAGCTATAACTATTCGGAATATCGTCAATAGCACAGATAAAAACACACTCCAACTTTTCGTTTCGCTTCAAATTGCCGATAACTGTCAATCACTAAAAATCTCCACTAACCACGATATAGCTCAGTTAAAACTAATCATATGTCCAAACAAGATAAGCTTAAGGCGTTCTCGAAACAGACCAATCATCTGTTTCGAGAATATAGAGAGCGTTTATATACGACTTTGAAAGCATTACAAACATGTGGGGATATAGCTCAGTGGTAGAGCGCTCGCTTCGCATGCGAGAAGTCCCGCGTTCAATCCGTGGTATCTCCAACTTTTTTTCGTGGCTCGGAATTACTTTCAAAGTACAAATGAGAAATTATAAACTTTATTATTTTTATTGATTTTATTTTTTTGAGATTTTTGCTGACGAATTGTCATTTCCGAAAATCGTTTAGCGGTGCTTAAGACAGTTATTTTGCTTAAGATGAAATTAGCTTTTACAACTTTTTTTATTTAGAGTTATTTTTATCTTCAAAATTATGATCGATAAGAGCTTTATGACTCGGTATCAAATTTAGGGCCTCGAATAAGATAAAACTTAAGGGTAAGAATTATATTGTAAGCCGAATAAGGGCGCTTGAAGCGCCCTTATTCGGGGGGGGGGGACCATAGAAGCGCGGCGCTTCTATGGTTCCCCCTGCCCAAAACATCTCCCAAAAAACCATAGGGGGGACCCTATTGATTTTTTGGCAGATTTTTTAGAAAAATTATTTTTCAAACCATAGGGTCCCCACTATGGTTTTTATGTAAAAAATATTTTAAGAAAATTTTGCAAAAAATTGCCCGAAAAAGTGATTTACCGCACACAAGGATGGGAGAATGTCTCCAAGTGAGAGACGCGAAAAGTTGGCCTTTTAAGGGATTAACAGAAATTACTTTTAGACGATACTGTCTCTGACCAATACAAAGGCAGGTTTGAATATGTCGATTTGAATTGCCGCCAATGACGTCAATTCATTTCAGAAGGGGGCTAGTTCAAATCTGATATTGCTAACCTCTTTTAAAATAAGGTTTTAGAGTGGGTTAGCAATAACAGATTTGCACTATTATCTGTATCTGAAAAGCTTTCCTCGCTAATTGTACGCCAGTAATTTTCAAAACGTAAACAAGTCACAAAAAATGGGCGCCAATTTGAATCGGGTATTTTTGATTAAAACCCAAACTGGGGCCAAAATGGCACTTGTTATATGGAGAGATTAGGTCAAATAAGAGCTAGTGTGCGGCATAACGAAAAGACAACGCAAAGGTTAGAGTGCAGAGAATGTCTTTGTCTGCCCGGTTATTTCCCACTGCTTCTGTTAATCAGTGGGAAATAACCGGGCAGACGAAGACATTCTCTGCGCTCTAACCTTTGCGTAGTCTTTTCGTTCTGCCGCACACTAGCTCTTATTTGACCTCCTCTCTCCATATAATAAGCCCATTCTGGGCCGGTTTTCGGTTAAAACCCATTAACAAAATTAAAAATACGATTCAAATTCCCGCCCTGTTTATGACTTTTTGTGGATAACGGGCGTACAATTAGCGAAGAAAGCTTTTCAGATACAGATAATAGCCCCCTTCTAAATTGAATTAGCGCCATTGGCGCCAATTCAAATCGACATATTCAAATCTGCCTTTGTATTGGTCAGAGGCAGTAATTGAACAATTTTAGATTAGAAAGAAAATTGGTAATTTTGAGGCGAAAAAGTTGAAAAGTGAAATATTTCGTCTCTTTTTTAGTCCCATAAAAATGTGGAGTGCTTGCGCAAATTTGGTGTTATTGAATAAGAAATTAGTCTCAGGTGCTAAATAATTTTTGTTTGCCGCAATATCGAACATTTGTGGAAAATTTTTCTGTCAAAAAATGAAAAAATTGACCGCTGCATGGGAAAAAATTTGTATAAAATGTAAAAAATTAAGTTTTTCAACTCGACCACTTCTGCTTTTTTATTTTTTGTAGATAGAAAATTTTGTCGGCTTTGCAAAAAAAAGTAAAACACCCATAGGGTATTCGACAACCCACCCATTTTTTATTTTGTATGTCGACTGGAAGAAAAATGAAAAAAGAAAAATGCAAATTTCGGGAATATGAAAAATGATTAAAATTTGACCATATGACGACATCTTTTTTTATATGAAACCTTGAAGTGTCAAGAATATTCTAGAATGATTCGGAAAATAGAAGTATAAATTAATGGGATGACATCGCAGAAATGACGTTTTCAAACAGAAATATAAGTACTGTCACACTAATTATTTCGCCTGAATCTAGGCTAAATATGATAATCACTTGCAAATGTGACAATGTCGCATTCGCACAAACGCTATTACTTTTATAAAAATGATAGTAAACCAAGAAACAGCTCGTCAATGCACATTTTATACGTTGTCGAAGAGGTATCAAACATGTGGGGGTATAGCTCAGTGATAGAGCGCTCGCTTAGCATGCGAGAGGTCTGGGGTTTGATTCCCCATACCTCCATAACATTTTTGCCACTCGAGACCAACTTTAAAATGCAATTTAAAACTTCTCACCTTGATGTGTGGTCGCCATCGCAAGGACCTCTAAACTTGAGGCTCATTTTTGTTTTTTTGGAAAAGTTGGCTTGGTATTGAATGAAAATGGGTAATGGCTGTTTCATAAGGTTTTTAACCATGAACTATTTACAGCTATTCAATTTGAAAGTAATCTACCTAAAAGTACAGTCGACTCTCGATAATCGGCACATATTTGGCTGGAACGGATTTTTTCCATACAAAATTCCCTCGATAATCGGCATTTTGTGCCGATTAATTCGATAATATGCACAGATGTTTTGCGAAACGAAAGTGAATTTTTCCATGTAAAAATTTTCGTTAATCGGCACAAAGAAAAATGGTTCTCTTTTTGGCGCAAATTTGAATTTTTATAGCAAATTGACCTGTTTTTGAACAAATTTTCGATAATCGGCACAAATTTGGCGAAAAAAAGGGTGCCGATTATCGAGGGTTGACTGTAATAAGGAGCCAACCAAGCCTAGGAAATATTTCATTGAATTTTTTGGGAAAATTTGCTATCGAAATATATTTGACTTTCAAAAATTTGAATCGATCATAGAAGTTTTGTTTACTTTGCTTGGAATTTCATTAGTTTTGTAAGATTTATATTTCCATTTTCGAGATATTTTCGCTCCATAAATAGAGTATAGAAGATTCTATCTCAATTTTTTCGTCTATATTCTCATGCATTTTCCAGAACCTATTAATGATAGAGAATATTCTAAGACCGGTGCCTTTTAGCGGTCCGCCAATTGCTGCACATCATGCGGCAAGGCGCGAATTTGAATGATTATTTTTCTCTATGTGCGTCCCTATTTCTTCTATTCGTTCGTCTTTTCCTTCTATTCCGCGTGCGTTACTGTACTTGCCAAAGCGTTGTGGGACACAAATAAGTAAAAGGCACCGGTCTTAGAATATTCTCTAGCATAATATTTGGAAATAAATTATTTATTGCTTATCTATTAAAGTCATTACAAAAAAAGATAGTGTGTCAGAATAGCGTCAAATAGTAATCCGAGACAACAACGCGACAATAATAATATGAAACAGAATCACAGAACAAAAAGGTATTCTTTCGTTTCCGCAAACTCGATGACGACCCTTTGTTTATTCAATGCACTAATTTGCGCTGATCTCGCGCTTCAGATGTTGCAAGAATTCCACGTAACTGTGCGAGGATTCCGTCCGGTCTTCCACAAGCCGTTTCGTGAATAAATCTCTTCGGGGACTGTCTTCCCTGAAATGGACGAGAAATTAAATTGGTCTATTTTTGTAGGAAAAATCACTATATTTTTGACGCATTTTGATAATGTTTTTCTGGTTTCTCCTTACAGTGCAAATTATTACGGCAACAATAAACTGCATATATAAAAAAACTAGAAATATGCTTCATGTCCGAAAAGTGTGGGACGACTGGTTCAGCGCAGAGGACATTTTGAGTCACTTTAAAATTGCGGCAATTTGAATTGGGTTTTCGGGTATTGGCTGATTTGGGCGGTATTCGTTGGTTTTGGCTTTATAGATACAGTTTTAGAATCTAGAGTGATTATATGCAAATATTGACTGTTTGTAGACAAACTTAGACTGATTTAGCCCGAAACCCTTTGTTTACATGTTCCGTGTGGCTGGCGTAGAACCAGTCGTCCCACTTTTCAGACATGAACCATACACTGGTACTCTCAGAAAAATAATATGGCTTCTATAAGGCTCTAGAATACACCAAAATATTCTATAGTAGCATTTAGAATATGTAGGAGCAAGATATGATTTAAAAATTCTTAAAAGATGACTAAATATTCTAGAAAGCTTTTGAATATTTGAGGTAGTAGATTGTATACAAATTCCTTGCATGCTATTGGCCAAACGGTTATGAAAAAGTTAGGTGTTAACTGCCTATCACTCATCTCAAGCTCTAGAATCAAGTAATAAAGCTCAGGCTTGGCTACTAAATCAGTACTTCTACATTTTCAGCTTATTCTCAACTTAAATGTTCGCCTATGAAGCCTAACATCAATGTGTCCCCTTATTGGATCCTTAAATTTGAGCTGAATGATAAGGTAAAACGATAGTTCCCACCCCGAAAAATCTGGTTTTTTGATTTAAAATGGGTATAACTTTTGATAGACTCAATCTTAAGCTTTAAGTTAGGTCTTAAAATGTTCCTAAGACTTAGTCGAGGCTCCCGAACAAAGATTTAGGCTTCAGCTCAAGAACAACCCTTACATTAGGCTTAAGCTTAATCTTAACCAAGCTTAGGCTTAAGGCTGGGCTTTTTTCTAGGGAACAGTTTAACCTATCACTCATAGCTTAAGACTAGGCTAAGTTATGGCTATTTTAAGACATACAGGGCTGGGAAGTGTGTAGTCTCCAATGATAATCAACTAACACATAACATTCCGACACCAAACTTCCTATGTATCCTAATCATTAACATTTTTGGTAAAATCCAGAATTCACAACATTTTCATCCCAAAAATAATAATATCCCAAAAACGGCTCATCCTAAGATCAGATTAACAGAACAAACCGTATAATCATAACCGGTGCAAAAGTGCCGAGTCCCCGAGAAACGTGGAGATGACGCAAGAAAGAGTGAAGCCTCTCACTGAGCGGATTTTCCAATTGTTTTAGCGATACCTGAAAAAAAATGCGTCACAGATTTACAAAAATGTCATAAAAGGTCATCCGCGTCGCGCACTCACATCTTCGTCCAATCTTGAGTATGAATTGATTCCGAAGAAGCCCTCCAGGATCCTTGGCTGAACAGCACTGCACACGTACATATACACGTAACTGCCAGTATCAAGCAAATAGACGCCGTCTCGATTCACTCTCTCATAGCTCAGCGGCAAACGTTGCGGATTCTCAGCGCACTGAAATTTATTTTTTTAGAATGCAAAAAGGAAATAGAAAAAAAGCAGTGGGCTTATAGCAAAGGTCATTTATATAGGGTTGTTTAGCTGGGATTTGCGATAAGCGAGTTCAAATTCGCCCTGTTTGGCGCCTTTGGCATACTGTATATTTGGCATTTTGCGGTTTTTCAAGGAATCTTGAGTCAATATGATGAAACCCCTCCATAGTAAATCGACCCCGCTGAACCCAAATCCGGGATCAGATTTGAACTTTGATTTTTGAACTTTTCCCTTTGAAATTTGGATTTTTCCAGAATTTAAAGATAAAAGTTCAAGCGTTTCAAGTCTTAACGTCCCAACGCTGGCTCAAAAATGTAGCCAAGATTTGGACTGCAAAGTGTGTATACCCTAGGGTGTTAATCTAAGCTTAATTTAACGGGCTTCAAGGGTTAGTTTTAAAAGATAAAAGTCTGCCTATGTCTAAGCCTAAGATATCCGCTATGAAAGTAATTACAAATAACTGTTTACCTCTTCGATGTTATGGACGGAGTATAGAGCCGGGCATATTTCTAACATAATGACTTCGATTGGCGCCGTTTTGAAAAGTAGCATCGCCGCAACCTTTTGATCAATATTAACG
This sequence comes from Ditylenchus destructor, assembly GCA_022814885.1. Classification (NCBI taxonomy): domain Eukaryota; kingdom Metazoa; phylum Nematoda; class Chromadorea; order Rhabditida; family Anguinidae; genus Ditylenchus; species Ditylenchus destructor. The sequence continues at coordinate 35,020 of JAKKPZ010000189.1, forward strand.
GACTGTACGGCGCTCGAGAAGGCTCGCTAAAATAAGGTGCAAATATACGCAAATTATATAAAAGCAGTTTATGAATACACAAAAGTAAGTTTATTAATGTCCGTGACGAAATTAATATTTGAATTCGCGCCATTCATTTTAGCCCCTTTGGAAGGGGGCTAGATCAAATCTGATATTGCTAACCCCCTCTAAAATACGATTTTAGAGGGGGTTAGAAATGTCAGATTTGAGCTAGCCCACTTCTGAAGAGGATAAAACAGAACGCCAGGCATTCATACAATAATTTTGGACCGACATTAATAAACCGACACATAGATCTAAATCTAAAATCGTATTTTAAGATCTAAGGGTCGAAATGACTACCCTTTTTGGTAAACAGAAATGGTCCAAAAATGCTCTTTTTGACGCGATACGTGAAAAATAATTGCAGATTCGGAATCAGCGCATCGAATTACCTTTAAAACTACTCATTGCAAAAAGTTATAACACATTTTCAAAAAATCGATTTTTCAGTTTTCGGACCATAGGGGGGACCACATGGATTTTTCAAAATAATTATTTTCCAAAAAATTGACCATAGGTCAAAAATAATGTCAAATTCGGATTCAGCGGGCTCGAAAACCTATAAAGTGTACAAAATCCCGGCCGAAAGTAGCCAGGAAAAGGTTAAAATAAATTAGATCCAAAATTAAGTTATGCCCCTTCTAAAGGGGCTAAAATGAATGGCGCGAATTCAAATATTAATTACAGATACTTACATTTTTCAGCAATCCGAGCACATATAGAGCCAAGAATTTCAAATGTCCCTCCACCGGCACCAAAATCGAGGTCGGCCTCTGGCCAACGGAGCGGTTGTAAGTCGCCAAAGCGTCAGTCGCGGCGTTGATGAGAGCTTCTCTGCAGTCGGAGAGGTCGCCGCCGTTCATCGCTCGATCCGCAGCTGAATTCGAGAAAATTACTTTAAAAATATTTGTTATGAGAAAAAAAGATACCCATCTTTGCGAGCATCGACACAGTTGCTTTTATGTCGAAATAGTGGAAGACTCGAGAAAAGTCCGATATTACCGGAAGACAGAGAGTGTGCACGCGGATTCGACGGTCGCCTGAATTGGAGTGAATGTTTGCTTTTTATTTACTAAAATCATAAGAGTATTGCTACTTGCGCTGGAATATTTAAAGCGCGCCTAAGCAGAGATTCCGTGCGGGACCAATTTTTTTGTCAAATATTTTACATCATTTCATAAAAAAGCAATTTTTGTGGAAAAATTGTTTTTCTGACATTACTCATCCTATCTCAACTTTTAAAGTTGACATACATTGAGTGATAATAATATTATGTGATTTTTTGAAAAATTGTCACTTTTTGCTAAAAAAGACATATTTGCGAAGAGATTTTGAAAGAATAGCGCCTTTGCCTACATTTAGAGGCTATACAAGGACTCTTGAGTCAATATGATGAAAACCTTGGAGAGTAAATCGACCCCGCTGAGTCCGAATCCGGGATCAGATTTGAACTTTTCCTGTTTAAATTATGAATTTTTCCAGGATTTAAAAAGAAAAGTTCAAAAATCAAATATCAAAGTTCAAATCTGATCTCGGATCCGGACTCAGCAGGGTCGATTTACTCTCCAAGGGTTTCATCGTATTGACTCAAGAGTCCTTGTAAAGCCTCAAAATACCTCAAGTTGTTTACTGTGAAGGGACATTCTGTTTCGAATGACCCAATACTGTTCAAAAATTTTTGTCAATGATCCATTAAAATTTACATTGTCCGACCGGATACTTACCGGACCCAAAATCCGACCGGACCCAAAATACTTAGACGGGCACCTGATAAAACCCTTAGCTACGCGCCATACCTGACAATCAATTCAAATCCTACCTCTGCTAGAAGTATAGAGCAGTGCGGCTTGGAAGCAAACGGTCGGTTGGTCCGTCAATGGCTCTTCCAGTTGCACTTGTACTCCGATGGCACAGTCCGGGTTTACATTGGCCATGGCCAACAAATCCGTGGATCTCACAAAGAAATTTCCGTGGAATGTGTGAAGCGACAGGCCTAAAAATAATTTACAATCAAAACCAGGTAAGTAATCAAAAAAGAACTTACCTTTCGAACATCGAATCCTCAACACAGCCTCCAGGCCCAACTTTCGTGTCAAATACCTGTTGAGAAGTTTCTGGAAACGTTTCACCTCTGTCTGCTCCCGAATGAAGTGATAATGAGGAAAATGGTACACAGAGCCTGTGCTGAATTTGACCACCTCTGCTGAAATGGTTTCGTTTAGACTAAATTTGGGGGGAGCCCTTTTATAAGGGGGCTAGCGCAAATCTGATATTTCTAACCCCCTCTAAAATTGTATTTTAGAAGGGGTTAGCAATATCAGATTTGGTATTTACTCACGTGAAACGTGAGTTAGCACATAAATTATTTTCAAATTTCCGCCAAATTTGATGTGCAGCATCTGCTGCTCATCTTAAAGATCTCAATTTCCACAAATATTTCGCCTTTATCGATTTGAATTGCCGCCAATGACGTCAATTCATTTCAGAAAGGGGGCTACCTCAAATCTGATATTGCTAACCCCCTCTAAAATCGTATTTTAAGAGGGGTTATCAATATCAGATTTGAGCTGGCCCCCTTCTAAATGGGCTAAACTGAAATGGCGCGAATTCAAACTTGGGAATTATTCTTTACACAAACTGATAGAGAGAAAAGAGTAGCCTTTGTTTTCTTCTCCAAATACGCTGGATTGAACTAAAACACGTTTGAATTCCCGAATTTGTGACTTCTTGCCAAGCCCCAACTGACGAAAAGATGAAAAATTGGAAAATATGTACAAAAATATTTGAGTGTGCTTCAAATTAAACGTTTTTAACATTCCAAAACTTACAAAGAGTTGCGATGTCAACGTGCCGCTCTCCCATCACAAACAAATCCACAGCGATTTGTTTACCTGTGCACTCAAGAGCTAACCGTTTGTAGAAATCTGTCGACGTCGCAAAATTTAACTTGCTTCCCTAAATTTTTTAAATTTTATTGTCATTGCAAAAGTTGGCATTGGCCAGTCGGCATACTTTGGCATTGGCGTCCTGAGAAACATTGAGGGCACCTGGTCCAATGTTCGGGATTGAAGCTAGCATGACCGTCATCCTTCCACCGATTTCTTGCTAAAGAAGAAAAAATTTGTGAAATTTATTTAGTTAAAAGCAAAATAATAACGCAAAGGACAATTTGTAATTTTACCCTAAAAGGGTTTATCCTAAATTTTGGGGAAAAATCGATTCTAGACACTTTATAAAAACGGAAAATGCTAAAAAAATAAACGTAGCTTATTGATTGCATCAAAAGTGATGTCCAGTTTTTGCCGTATTTTTGGCAAGTTTTTGGGTTAGAAAAATGTATAATAGTCGTTACTCATTAGAAAATCCCACCCTTTGAATTGCCGCGTAAACAAAACGCCAAAGCGCCCTATAAAAGCGGAAACAAGCCGCGTCGTGTTTACGCTATTATAGGGTGCTTTGGCGTTTTGTTTACGCGGCAATTCAAAGGGAGGGATTTTCTACTGAGTAACGACTATCATTGAAATTTTGTTCTTTGATTTTGCTCTTCTGACATTTCCTTATCTATTTTCTGGATATTTTGAAAATTTTTGCAAATAGCCTAGTAATTTCTTGAGAAGAGCACTTCAATTTCAGAAATGCTGTGATGCGTTTTGTCGATATCATAAACTTTTCTCTATTAGGGAATCTATAAGTTTTCCAGTTTGGCTTCATAAATTTAAGTCAAGCCCGAAAAGTACCAATCCTTTCATGGGCTTGGCTACTATATATTAGGTTGTCCACAAAGTTTTCAGACTGGGTACAAGGTTTTTAACCGAAAAATCGAGGGTCCGGAAATTTTGCCGATTTCACCTATATAGGGGTTTTTTGAACCTTTTTTGAACTTTTTTTTTAAACCAATTGCAGATTCGGAATCAGCGCATGAAAATAAATTTAGTGTTTTAGAGTTTAGGTGGTCCCGCCACGAAAGTTGAGAAAACCGCTATTTTCTACAAAAAATGACAATTTTTGCCGCGATACGAAAAACCAATTGCAGATTCGGAATCAGCGCATCAAAATACCCCTAAAAACACATTTTGCAGATAAATGCGAAAAATTTGATTTTTTGACCATAGGGGGGACATGGTTTGCGAAAAAATCGATTTTTTTCAAAATGTGAACAGTTTTTCTCATTTTTCGCCTCGATTTTCCGGTTAAAAGCCATGTGCCCAGTCTGAAAACTTTATGGACATCCTAGTATTCAAATAAAACTTACGATCAAATCCCGCCCGATGGTCAGCGCAGCTCCGAGGCAGTTTGAGGAGCAAGAGTTGGTTTCGAAGAAAGTTGGAAGGTTCTGCACAAACGACCGAACGCTCTAAAAGGACAATTGTGATTAACTAAAGTCTAAATCAATTGAAAAAACGAAAAACTTACCTCTTTGTATTTAACCAATTCGACTACAAGTCCCGTACTCACAGGTGCAAACGGCTCTGCAATGCTTTTTATTAACACATGAAAATTCATATTACTTTATTTTACATCTTATTGAACATCGTAATGTTCACGCGAACGTTTTCGTCTCTTATTCAAATTGAGTCCCGTTTATGTATGTTTCGAATATATAAAAATTTTGTCCATCTTGTTTTGTAACTGATATAATAGTAGTACAATAGTACTATATAATACAATTCCTCTCCACAATTCTTTTTTAGGGCAAACTCGATTTCAAATTAGCGCCAAAACATAATTGCATGCCAAAGGGGTTAAAAGGGGCACCTGAAAATTTTTAATAAGGGGGATTACTCGGCAGGGGTCTCCTCTAGAGATTGGTAAAAAAATTTGAGCTTATTAAGTAAAAATTTACACAGTCAACACTTTTCCCTATTAGAGGAGCTCTGTTCAGCATCAGGAAAGAGTCTCAGTGAAAGGCTGTGAATATTTTTACTCTAATAAAGCCCCACTCAAATTTTTTTACAATCTTAGAGGAGACCTTTGCCGAGTAATCCCCCTCATTAAAAATTTTCAGCGGCCCCTTTTTACCCCTTTGGCATGCGATTATATTTTGGCGCTAATTTGAAATCGAGTTTGCCCTAAAAAAGAATTGTGGAGAGGAATTGTAGTACAATTAAAATTATTATTACAATCAAAATTATTTTCCCAAATAATAATTTGCTATGAATAATAAGAGGCATAGGGCCGACGTCTTTTCATATGTTTTTTATATAATTTTCATCAAACCAAGTTCAATTTTCCTATATGAGTACACCTCCCAAAGTTCACCTTCGATATCATAGGCGACAAGGTGCTTTGGTGGAGCTGAAGGGTCATTGAACTGGAAAAAATGTATAGCGGCGTCAACTCCGATGAATCCTATAAGAGTGCGATCATCTCCTGGCATTTGGTCGATGTTGATGAGAAATTGTTCGGAGAAATTGTGTAAATATCCTGAAATTAAAGTTTTAATATTTATTTCCAAGAAAAATTTGAATTACCGCAATCCACCGCAGTTGAGCTCACATCCAATATAAACAAATAGAGCACTGGCTGCGGGGCACGTAACTGAAATTTGAAAGTGAAAGACTAGGAAGAGTCTAGAAGCAGATTGGGGAATGTTTTAAAACGCTACAGATATCATCAAATATAAGGGTGACGGCTAAGCCTAAGCCGTTATTTATAAGAATCATCGCGTCATTATTTCACAAAAGTACATTTAATTTATTATTGTCACATAGGAACATTTATTTTGTGACAAATATATGAGTGGAAGTAAACAATTTTAGAAATTTTTTTATTTATATCTTAAAGAGGCTAAAAATTTTCTCAGCAAAAATAATTTTAAAACAAAATTCTGCGTAAAATATCGCCAATTCAAGACTTTGAAAATTGCCATAATATTGGAATGCTTTAAAAAATTTTTGTTAAAGTTTTTTACACATAATCACTGCCAAATCACAAGGTTTCGAGGGGTACGAAGGGTGTTGGAGTCAATATGATGGAACCTCTCCAGAGTAAGCCAAATTTTAAAAGATAAAGCCCAAAAATTAAAAGCCATAGATCAAATCTGACCCCGGATTCGGATTCAGCGTGGCCGATTTACTACAGGTGGGTTCCATCATATTGACCCAAACCCCCTTCGTACCTCCTTTGTACGCCACAAACAATAATTCGATTTTCAAATGCTAATTTTGCCGCAAATTTTGGCCAAAAGATGGAGCTATTCTAATTCAATCTCACCCATATAAAATGTTTTAATGGCTTGGTTACGTTTCATAAATTTTTGATCACTTAAAACTGAAGAAAACGTCAAATATAAGTTTGTACTTTAAGCAAAAGTCTAAGCCGTTATTTATAAGAATCATCACGTTTCACGTTAAAAGTACATTTAATTTATTATTTTCGTAAAGGAACACTTATTTTGTGACAACAAAAAGTATCACTGGAAGTAAACCATTTTATGTCTATATTTATCAGGACATTATACACATAACATTTTCAGGACTTACCATGTACTCACTCGGCGCTATATACTCAATAGTTGGTTGTTGTATTTCCGGTCTCCTGCACGGATCGCCAAATGTCCTTGACTGAGGATCCCACGTAAACTCTTCGGGCACTAAAAGTTGCAAACATTAATCGATTAGTCATAAGTGCAATTAAGACAAACAGTCATTGACTCGATAGCAAAGATTGCACTTCCAACGTCGGCTGTCAGGCATGTACACATATGGGTTGATATAGGTTCGACAATAGCGGCATCGCACGATATTGGTTTGTATCACAGTCAGGTTCTGAAAAAAAAGTTAACTGAATACATCAAACAATGAATGCAATTTTTGGAGTTTCATAAAGAATTGATCGATAATGCTCTAGTCACAATAGAGATTGACGACTGATTTGCAACTTAGCCTATTTTGGCGTATGTCGGGTCTGTTTTTGACCACTAATTCTGGCGTTTCAGGGTCGGTTTAGTCCCCAAAAATTTTTTTATTTTTGAAAAAGGTGCAATTTTCGTGAAAATACGTCAAAATTCGGCACTTTTTCCCCTATCAACCCTGAAACACCAGATTTAGTGGTCAGAAACTGACCCGACATACGCCAAAATAGGCTAAGTTGCAAACCACTCATCAATCTCTATTTTGACACTAGCGTAAACGAAGTTCAACTTCAATATTGGAGCAGTTTTCACTATGTCGGACATAAATTTGACGTAAATATCACTAAAACATTTTTGTATTCGAGTGTTTATATCAAACTTTGCCAATTTTGCCGAAGAGCAACCGATATTTATACATTCAATTTACTATACTAGTCCATCTTGGTTTGATAGCTGCTTACAGGCCCGTACCCAGAAAAAAATTTCGGGGGGGGGGGGGGGGTTGAGATTTCAGGGAGTTGAGAAGTGAAAAAAACGCATTCTTAGAGGTGCATTTTTCAAAATTTTTTCGACAATTTTTAAAACCATAGGGGACCCTATTGTTTTTTTTAGCTTCCGAATTTCGGGGGGGGGGGGTTACAACCCCCTAGTTACGGTCCTGGCTGATTAGCATGATATCATTTTTGCCAAAGTTCGATGCAACGATATCATTTATGCTTAAGCTGGCTTAAAGGTCAACGACTACTACTTGAGCCAATACATAAGGTGTATTCTGCGTGGTTATAGGTAAATTCGGTCCCAAGAGTCCTTTTTGATCATAATTAAGTTCAGAGTTAAGCTCAAGCTTTGAGTAATGGCTCAACTTGAAGCTTAGGCTTAGATCTATAAAATGAGCTATCACAGGACTCTTGGGGTCGAATTTTACGGGACCGAATTTACCCATAACCTTCGGCGTAAATGTGTGGGAGAAAGATAAATGAAGGAACTTATTGTGGACCTGAGCCAAATTTCTTATACTAATCATAGTATTATTATCTACTATTACTATCTCTTATAATATAATACTCAATATATTCGTAGCCAATAATATACTACTCTCCACATAAAACTTAACAGAGGACAACAGCTTACAACCATATGGAAAAGTTCTTTTTGGCTGCCATTCATTTGAATTAGTGTGTACTATTTTGCTGCTTCTTAATTACTTTCTTACATGATTTTACTCCATCAATGTACTAATTACGATGTACGTTATCAAATTCCTATGTATACGAAAGAAAGCTCATTTTTTGCTTAATTATATGAAGATAAAAATATTTTCTATACGGCTATATACATAATAAAATGGCGTAGAAAAGAGTTCCGACAGGGCAAATGACGATTTGAATTTGCGCCAAAACATAAATGCATGCCAAAGGGGATAAAATGGGCCGCTGAAAATTTTTAATGAGGGGGATTACTCGGCAGGGGTCTCCTCTAGAGAGACTCTTTTCCTGATGCTGAACAGAGCCTCCTCTAATAGGGAATAGTGTTGACTGTGAAAATTTTTACTCTAATAAGGCCCCACTCAAATTTTTTTACCAATCTCTAGAGGAGACCCCTGCCGAGTAATCCCCCTCATTAAAAATTTTCAGCGGCCCATTTTATCCCCTTTGGCATGCAATTATGTTTTGGCGCAAATTCAAATCGCCATTTGCCCTGTCGGAACTCTTATCTACGGCATTTTAATGGCAATAATAAATATTTGATCAAAACTACAAAGTTATATCAAACTACAAGCCTATCGCTTCTCACATAAAATTTTTCACCTTAAGATCTCGAAAAGGTTGAAGAGTTAGTCCTAAAGGCAGACGGCATTTGTTCAGCAGTTCTTGGCTTTCCGGCACAGCGGACATTGTGGAACGGAATATTCTAAAAATGGTATGAGTAAAATGGAAAAAAAATTTAACGCATACGAAGGAGAGCAATGCACTTCTGGATTGACCACAACTTGCGGCAACTCGAATTGGTTATCCTCCGCATCAAAACCGAGCAGGTTCCGCTCCACCATCAGATCCAGGAAACGAGGCTGGAATATAAAAAAAGTAAATTGACAGGAAAAACGGTCTTAAACTAAAAAAACGGTTTAACTGTCCAAAACTCAACAAAGTTTAGACTAAGTTTAGTACCAACAAAGTTTGACTAAACTATCAAAAGTGAAAATTCGATAAAGATTCTAAACTATCAAAACTGAAAAATTATTGCGGAGCATTTCATTTTTTAAATTCAGAGCCCGGAATCAAGAAGCAATCCGCCTTGGGCCAATCTGAAGAGGAACTGATTCTTGGAGCAGCGATCGAAAAATCCGCAGACGCACCTGAGTCCAAAACCGCAAACCCGGAAACAAACTTTGTACCAACAAAAAAAAAACAAATGCCCATTTTCGATTTGCGGACTTGATCTCGTTTTTGAACATCCTGGAAAATGTATCATTAAAAACATACCTGTGGCGACTGCATGCGATTATCATAACGGTTTTGCTGGAAATCTGGCTGAGCTATTTGGCAAAAGCTGAGGAGTAGGTGGAGCGAAGTACGTTGGTGGATTGGAGGGTACATAATTCATCTAAAAATGACACCTTTGACATGGGAAAATAATTTTAATTGTCACTGGATAGTAATCGCGTAACATCCGTCACGGACTCCCTCCTAATATTAAATAAGCGGCCGAGTGAAAATTTCACGGAAACCAAATTAGACTGAATAGATTACTACTAAATTGATGTAGACGGCCTTATGTCAGTTTTTCGTGTAGATTCTGAATATGTTATTTGTTTCTTCACTTGATTAGTAATTTTGCTTAGAAAATACTCATTTAACCAAAGGTTCACTTGAACCCCAAAAAGGTTCACTTGTGAACCTTTGGTTGAATGAGTATTTTCTAAGCAAAATTACTAATCAAGTGGAGAAACAAATAACATATTCAGAATCTACACGAAAAACTGACATAAGACCGTCTACATCAGATTTTAGTTATCTAGCCAAAAAATGGGCTAAATCGATGGATTTAGTCGAGAACCGGGTTGAATTGAAAAAGGGTTCACATTGCACATCCCTATGTATAATACGGTTTAACAGTCCAAAACTCCGGAAACAAACTTTGTACCAACAAAAAGCAAGTGGCCATTTTCGATTTGCGGACTTGATCTCGTTTTTGAACATCCTGGAAAATGTTTCATTAAAAACATACCTGTGGCGACTGCATGCGATTATCATAACGGTTTTGCTGGAAATCCGGTGCTGGGTGAGCTATGCTTGGCAAAGGCTGAGAAGCAGGTGGAGCGAAGAACGTTGGTGGATTGGAGGGTATTGGGTGTGGTGCAGGTTGATAATACGCATTGTTGCCATTGAACGGTGGCGGATTTTCGTTGCGCATATTTGAAGGTTCGCTAAAAGTTGGGAGGAATAATATTTATTACGAAACATAACGGTGGCGGAACATCTGTATATTCTTACAAAGTAGCGAATTCGAATCTGACTGCAGATTCGAATTCCCCGTAGTCCAAAACCCCCGGGTCCCAAAAATTTCGACCTGGACTGGCAAAAAACCAAGGGGAATCGGTCATTTTGCATCCCACTGGCGGGTTTTGTCATAACTTTTTCTGGAACATTCTAGAAGGATGAGTAATGGCTCAGATCAGAGCTAAGACTCTTGGCTATCGATCGGTATACTTCACGGATCACGATTCAAGGTTCTCGAGATTCAGGTATGTTTGTCTCAAATTTTCAAAAAAAGTCGAAAATCTGAGACAAAAAGACCTGAATCTCGAGAACCTTGAATCGAGATCCGGCAAGTAATACACCGATCGATAGCCCACAGTCTTAGCTCTGATCTGAGCCGTTTCTCATCCTTCTAGAATGTTCCAGTAAAAAGTTATGGCAAAAACCGCCAGTGGTGCCGAAATGACCGATCCCGATGGTTAATCAAACACCTAGGATTTTTCGAGTACAAAACACTAATCACCGTTGCAAAGGTTGAGGAGCAGGTGGAGCGAAGAATGTTGGTGGGTTGGAGGGTATTGGGTGTGGTGCAGGTTGATAATACGCATTGTTGCCATTGAACGGTGGCACCGGATTTTCGTTGCGCATATTTGAAGGTTCGCTAAAAGGGGACATTCAGTTCAACTTCGAGATGTACAAAAAATACCTTGCATATCCTTGCTGTGGTGGTGGCGGTTTCTGAGGACCAGGAAACTGATTCGGTACCTGGTTCGGTACCGCAGGGAACCTCTGATTCGGTACCGCAGGGAACGGCGGAAACATCGCGACTCCTGAAAATAAACAGGTATAAAAAACATGATCGTATAAGAAAAAGCAAACAGCGCGGCTCAGGTAAGAATGGCGAACATTTTGCATGGTTTTTAATTCTGGATTTTTTTAGAAGAATAAGGATCAGAACAATCTTAAAGTAAATTAACAGAAAAGGTCAAAACTCGAGGAGAATCAAGACTTTGGTAGTATTACATCCAAAATACCATTTAGGAAAAGAAAACTATTTTTCAAAAAATTATCCAAGAGTGACGTCACGCAACTTTGTCACCTCTGTCTTTTCTGGATTATATTGACAAAATCGTGGATAGTTTAGGTTATCCCCGATTCAGTACTATACAAAATTCACATATTCAACAAATTCCCTTAGGCGATATAAGTAAACTCAAGACCGGTGATATAATCAAGAATCTTGAATGAAAGAAACCGAAATGAATCATAATTTTAAGACAGCACAATGTTAATTTTAGGTAAAGTCAGACAAAATTGCAAGCAAATTGCTTTAATTTGCAGACTTTCAGACAGAAAAGTCTCAAACACAATGCAAATACAATAAAGCAATACAGAAAATGGAGCCGGAACCCAAAAAAGCAGCGCATCGGACGCACAGACAAGGATCAATGCGTCGTCTACGAAACACAAAGCACAACACCGACGCTCTATGGCACAGAAATCATCGTTCAAACTGCTCTGGCGAAGTGTTCAAAGGGCAAAGAAGGCCGTGTGCCGCACATTCAAACGCCCAATTTTTTTGCAGGCCGCCATTTTTCCTTTGATGGAAATGTTTTTGGACATCTTTCTGGACATGAAATACTTTTTAATCCCGAACATTCCTTATAAGGCATTTCTTCCGATTCCTGGTTAGAAAAAAGAGCAAAATTTCATTTCGATGAGATTTTATTCGACGAAATTTCATTTGCAAAGAGAAATTTCTTTCAGACACCACAGACCAAAATTGTTTGATAGGCAAGCCAAGGCTTGGCTTTGTGTCGAGGGATTTGGAAGCGCGCCAATTTGAACTGAGATTGTTTTCCAGTCGATCTCTGCGCTCTTTTGGGCCGCGCTGTCGTTTTCGCGACTTTTCTCCCTTTACCTCATTCGGTCATTCTTCGCGTTTGGGAGTGCGTTTGAATTTTTTCTCGGCTTCTAATTCGCTGATTGGATTTGGTTCAGTTTTGGATTAGACATCATTTGCATCCAGACTAATCGATTATTCTAATGAACTGGCGAGGTCTGTCCGTCCGTCTGTGTGTCTGCTTTGATGTCTGACCATAGCTGAGTGATCGATTTTTGATGCCTTCTTTTCTTTTAGCGCGTGACTTTAGATTTTTTACCTGTTGTTTTGTCTAAATTTTTTATTGGAAATTTTCTGATCTCAGATCATGGTCTTATTTTTGTATAAGTTTTCTATGAAAACACGTGAATTTTTAATAAGAAAATTTCTAACCGAAAATTTTCTATATTATTTTTACTAGGAGCTTTATTTTACATTTTTTGAAGGTTCTGTTTTTTCGAAAAAAAGTTGGAGAAACTTTTGGTTTTGTATAAATTTTTAATAAAAAATTTTAACCGAAATTTTTATATTTTTATGCGTTTACGTCTAAAGATTTTGTGATTTTTATTTTGAGATTCTTTGATGTCTGTCTGTCCGTCTGTGTGTCTGCTTTGATGTCTGACCATAGCTGAGTGTATCCATTTTTGATGCCTTATTTTCTTTTAACGGTACCTTACCTTTTGTTGTGGCTTTGTATTTTGGATTTTTCTACCTTTTATTTTTCCTGAATTTTTTTGGAAATCGTGTGATCTTGAATCCCGGCATATTTTGGGTAAGGTTTCTATGGAACTCGTGAATTTCTAATAAGCAAATTTTAAACCGAAATTTTTCTGTACTATTTTTACTAGGAGTTTTATTTTATATTATTTGAAGATTTCTGGTTTTTCAAAAAAAATTTAAGAAACTTGGTTTTGTAAATTTTTAACCGAAAATTTTCTATATTATTTTTACTAGGAGTTTTATTATATATTTTTTGGAGTTTCTGGTTTTTCAAAAAAAAGATTGAGAAACTTTTGGTTTTGTATAAATCTGAATTTGGGAACAGCTGGATAATTTTTTCCCGGATTTAATGATCATTATTTTTCATTTGAATTTGTTGTGATTTTATATTTTTCTACTTTTTATTTTTCCTGAATTTTTTTTTGGAAATTTTCTGATCTTGAATCCCTGCCAATTTTGCGTAAAGTTTCTATGGAGAGATTTTCTACTGAAAAAATTTCTAACCGAAAATTTTATATTTTTATGTGTTTACGTCTAAATATTTCGGTGTTCGTTCACTGAAAAGTGTATCGATTTTTGATGGTCTTGACTCTCTTTAAAGGGACTTTCTTTACCATTTGTGGTTTGTGATTCCGTTGATTTTGTCTGGAGATTAGAGAGAAGTTGTTTGGACGCTGGGAAAGTTTCGGCAAAATATTTATATTTTTGATTTTTGAGTGGAAATTCATCAGAAATCCTGACAATTTCTCGAATTTTGAAACCGAAAAAACTTATTCCTTTGGAAAATCATTTTTTGTACCTTTCTTGTTTAATTATTTTTAATCATCTCTTCTAAATTCTGGGAAGGAAATAGATAATCCCTGACTGTTTCGGATGAAAATTTTGACAAAGTCTCTGGAATGTTCCAGAGACTTCAGATAATGCTCCAGATTTTTCCTTTTCCTAGAATAATAGCGAAAATCCTAATAACTTTATATTTTCCGTGTTTCTTCTCCGGAATATTTTCTGCCCGTTAGATTCTTCAAGAGTTCTTGGTTGAGTGGTACCCTTAAATTTTGGTTAAATTTTTAGTGGGCTGCAATTTTGTGGCGCTAAATTGAACATAAAAAGTTTTTGCCGCTAATTAAAAAATTGCCTACCAAATGCCCTATAGCCTAGCCTATCAAACTTTTGTGAAAAATGATCAATGAACTCCCAAAAGTGGAGAACTTGCAACTTCAGGACGAGGTTCTGTGATGAAGATTTCTCTCTCTGTCTGTCCGAAATTTGGACTCTTATTTGGGGCTGTGCTTTTTTTATTGCTTTATGCGATTACATAACGATTCAAAGTGCGTTTTTACGACTCTTCCATGTCACTTCTCCAGTCTTGGATCGAACTTGCTCTGATTCTTGACTCAATGGAGACCCAAATCGGGTCTCCACTCCAATTGTCTCAAAATGGAAAGTGCGAATGTACTTTTATATATAGGCCAAACGTATATACTCAGTCGATCGGAGTTTATGGCCGACGGGTCGCGTTTATGGATTGATGGACAGTTATGCTGGGATTGGGTTTGTTTGTCTGGGAAGGATTGTCCGCCCCCTTCAGATTGATCTGAGGGACTACAATAATTGTGTGAATAAACAGGTGAGAGGACGCATTGTTGTCGTTGCGGTACCTCTCTCACCTGTGTACGCTCGCCGGCGACTGTTTACCCAGATCCCAGACTTTGTCCTAGAGAATAAACATGATTCGGATTATATCATTCTCCCTTCTGACGGAGGATAAGCTTAGTTTTCAGGCTACATTTTCAGTGCGGAAATTGTCCGGGATTGTCGTTTGGCAATGAAGATTTTTTTGAGGAAGTTTTTGTATTAAAAATAAGAGAAAAACACTAAAAAGAGAAAAAGTTTTCAACTTTTTAGCTTTTTTTGTCGATTTTTTCCAGAGTCGAAGTATTTTCGTCAAGAAAAGGGGTGGGATTTCGGAAGTCCCCGGAAAGCATAATATTTTAGCACGTCCAACATCCTTTTTTACCCTAAATTTATTCTGAAATCGCCAAATTTACATCGGAATTTCTAATTTTCTAAAAATTCAAATTACCTCCAAATTGCTTCTGTTTTGGAAATTCCAACGGTTTTTGATTAGTGTTAAAAGTTTTGAGAAAATTTTTCAACTTTAGAAGCTTTTTCCTATCTTTTTTCCACAAAATTTTTCAAATTTCTGCGGACCTCTGAGAGAATGTTTTTTGTACGCATGTGAATCCCCGAGCTTTATTCCAGAATTCCGGCACCTGATTTGACTCTGGTGTTTTCCTTGTCTGATTTCGAAATTTCGAACATTTTTTCTAATTATTGTCGTTTCTAGTTCCAAAATCTACAAAAGAAAGTTGTGCTTTGGGGTCAGGCCCGTACCCAGAAAAAATTTTCGGGGGAGGGAGGTTGAGAAGTGAAAAAAAAAGAAAAAAACGCATTCTTAGGGGTGCATTCAAAATTTTCTCGAAAATTTTGAAAACCATAGGGGGGACCCTATGGTTTTTTGCTTCAGAATTTCGAGGGGGTTACAACCCCCAAACCCCTAGTTACGGCCGGTTTGGGTTGCACTTTAACGAATTTTTGATTTATGGGATTTTCCAGACCAAAAATTCAAATGCTGAGAGTCCACAAAACGTCATCGTCAGGTGTCTGGTCTGGTCAGGTGAGGCCGGAGTTTTGTTTGTTTGCTGGCAGCCAATGGCGCCCAAGTCTAACGGCCCAAGTCTAGCCATATCGAGTATGAATATTTCTGCGCTGGCGAGAGACGCGACGGCGCTGGTCCCGTTATGTTCCCTCTAAGTCGCCCTTTCCATTGGACGGCGATCTCGCCGTCGCTCCTCGCAGCGGGCCTCCTCTTTCTCTCTCTCCTTCTCTCTCTCTCTCTTCCATACGGTCTCTATCGGAAAGTAACTGTCTTTCCTCTCCATAAAGAATATGTGTGTCACGCGCCTGCTCGCCGCACCTTTCCTCTTCTTTTATCGCCCTAATGCGACCTTTTACGCTTAGGGGGGGGTCACCCCCTTTCGGGGTCGCCCCTTCGTTGCACTTTAATGTATGTTCATTTCACGTGCGCGCGTGATTCCTATTCCCTATTCCTATTAGGGCAGCGGCGATTATGTCATCGAGCAATGGCGGATGTTTGGAGGATTAGAGGCTCTGGGGAGGAATTTCTAGGCCAATTGGCTGCGCAGGTGAAGGGATTGGAAAGTTTGGTTTTTTTTGGTTTTTGTACTTTGGACTGGATTAGCGGGGAGTCTCGAAGGTATGAAGATTTGTCACCTTTTGGGTTAGAAATAGCTCTGGATTTTGTTAGCAATGACGTTTTGTTTTTGCGCGGAAGAACGTCAGAATTTAAATTTGCTGGAAACCAGTCCTTATAAGGTGAGAATGTAAGCCATGTCCAAAGTTTTGTGGCATTTTGTTGATTGAATTTTGTTCTGGGAAAGTAAAATATAATATTTCCTTGAAAAATATTATTCCCTTTCCCAAATTTGGGCTGCGCAAACAAATGTGGGAATAAGGAAGTTTTTAGTTTCGGATGAAAAAGAGGAATAAAATAGAAACGAGAAAAAGGCGGAAAATCACAAAAAATGTAATAAAAGTTTAAAAATTTTTTAGATATTATTTATAAAAATGTAATATAAATTCTGTCGCAAGGACTAAATTTGACCACATTTCAGAAAAATTTTCCAAATGACCAAAAAATATGTAAGAAGTTCGAAAAACCGCTCTAAACTCCCAATTTCGAACAGTTATCCGAACAGTTATCCCCATCTCCCCCCCCCACATGACTGCCCTTTTCGCTGTTTTTCTCGCTCTATGACGTGACTCTTTTCTGGGAATATTCCCACGTCTTCCGTGCAGCTCTGTGCTTGAGTCTCTCTCAGGAAGCATATGGGAGGCAGATCCAGGCTTTGGGTGGCAGATCCATGAGACCCCCACCAACCTGGGAGGTCTGTGGGGTCATACAGCGGACCGCAAAGAGACCCTCGGATTCGCCCAGTGGAGGGTGTCCCTCGACCCTGTCACCTACATTTTGAGAGTGAATAGAGCCATACTACTACTATTCTGAGGAGCGGTGCTGAGGCTGAGCATGCGCGAGCGGATGCTCAGGTGAGCGCTCGATCCAAGGCGGTGGCCACTCAAAGACGCCTGTTGTTTTGCTGTGAGGTGAGCAAGTGTGTCTGTCAACGACTTGTACCGTGTCACCAGCACGATCAAAAGAGCAACATCGCTCAGGTGAGCAGCGCTCAGGTGAGCGTAGTCATCTTCATCGACCTCCTCCTCCTTGTACCAAGTTGTTTTTTGGGGACCGGCTTTATATACGCCGCGCATTCAACCTGTTCTCAGGTGTTTCTTTCTTCAGCCTCTCATGTTCTGTTCTCAGGTGTGCTGCTCGGATTCAGCTCGCCAGCGACCTCCGAATTTGCTCTTATTCGGAGCTGTTTTCCGACTAATTGCTATTGAGTGAGAATTTTTGTTTCGGTGATTTTGCTCGATGCAATGTCTCTAGTTCTCTAACTGCTCTTTAGTTGGGTCTCTAATTATGTCACCTCTAGCTTAGGTTCAGGTTAAGTCTTAAGACCATTTTTATTTTTTCAAGTTGTTTGAGAGATGTAATGGTATTTAAATTTATTAGAAAATTGTCATAAACTTGCTCCTAGTTTCTAGAATGTTTTTGTGATTTTGAAAAATTTTACTTTTTTGAATGAAGAAATTTTTCAAAAATTTGGCGCTAATTCAGTAAAGGTTTCACAGATTTGCTTCAAAAATCCATAAAACGGATATATAAAAACTATTAGGCCATTGGCACAAAATTTCGACAGTTTTAGGCAAAAAATAAAAAATATGTAAAAACATAAAAAGATTTATTTTCGATGTAAAAGTTAAACTTTTGCAAAAAATTTGTCCATTCTTGGCCATTTTCGGCCAAAGGCCAGTTGGATCCCGAAATTAAATAGAGCCTTACTTTGTTAAGCCGGCGACCGTTATCCTATTGTCATATGTCGCGATTTGTTTTCATTGTTCTAACTGTTTTAACTGCAATATGACTCATTTGATGTGAACTTTTTTTATATTTTAGCATCGCCGCATTCCATCGAAGCAGAATATAATATATTGAACAAGGATCGTTTGCCAGAGGGCTCGAGAAAAGAACGTCGCGTTTGCTGTTCGATAACCAAAAAGCTGTGTTTGACATTAAGCTGAAGTGAATATTGCCGTAAACATTAAGAAAACTAATGGCTTCAAGTGAGTGTGTTTTATGTTAATCGATGTGCTGTGGATTTTTTTAAACTGAGGTCGTGGATATTAAATAGAGTTGAATAAGAATTAAATAGAATTTTTGTACTTTAAAAGTTCAAATTCTCCAAATAAGTTAATTAAATGAGTCCAGAAACGAGGGCAATCCTTGTAGGTAATTTATATTTTTGATACGGGAAACCGTGTCTAGGGGAAACCGTAGTTTATGGATAACATATGTCAGGGATATGCGTGATTTTTGAACTAAATGAAAATTTGTACTCTGTGGTAGCTAAAAAATATAACAAAATTAAAATGGGGACATTCTGTGTTGAAAAAAAGTTTGAAATTCAGATTATTTCCAAGTTGTAATACAAAAATGTGTATCCAAAAATGGATAGGAACAAGTCAGGTAATGTGTGGCTATCAACCTGCTACAAATGATTTGACGCGGTTTCCCGAGTTAATTTGCAAACTATCTGAGTTTTCAACTTTTTGGAACACTAAATTCCTCGTATTATTTTTGTTATATTCATTAGCTACCACAGAATACAAAAATTCGCTAAACGAATGGATGTTATACAGGGCCCTGCCGTCATAGGGGTAAATCAGGTAATTACCCGGGGTCCAGCTTTTGGAAGGGAGAAAAAATCAAAAGGGGCCAAAAATTTGTGATATTTTCAATAAATATTAAAAAATTAATTGTTATAATTTATTTCAATGATAAATTTTAGTCAATTTTTAAGAGAAAAGCCAATTATTTCAAAAAATTTTGCCTGCGGCGCTTTTTTTCTCGCGAATTTTTCTATATAATTTATTGGCATTATGGTTTCGGCGGCAAATTAAAAAAATTTGAAAAATGCACCCCTAAGAATGCGCTTGAAAAAAGTACCCGGGGTTCAAAAATTTTCACCGCGGGGCACTGATGTTATATATGTTGGACATTATAAAATTAGATAATAAGTAATATGATTAGATTTTATAAAATTTGTTTTAAAATTTATTAAAAATCGAGTAGCGTTTAGAACGCAAAAAGAAAATAGTTAAGATTAAATTACAATTCGATATACGAAAAAGATTGTTTCGTCGCTAATCTGAGACAATGTTTGGGTCTAAGTCACAAAGTCTAAGGTCTTGTCAATCACATCTTTATGACTTTTGATTACAAACACGATAACAAATTTTAGCAAAGATAAAATAGGATAAAAATGTGAAATATTGTGAGTTTGCAGAGGAATAAATTAAGGACATTTCACAATTTGATGTGAGAATTTTAGTCTTTAAAGGTTAGAGTGGAATAATAGCCAAATAATTTTTCTGTGCCAAAATCCGTTATAATATTTGCCAATATAGAAAATTTCCATGAGAGATCCACAAATCCTCTGTTTGGGGCGTATTTTTTGTCACCAAATATGGCGCTTCTAGGGAAGTCCGGGCCCCAAAATCAACACCTCCCAAGAAACCATAGGGGGACCCTATTGATTTTTTTGACTGATTTTTCAGAAAAATGATTTTTTCATACCATAGGGTCCCCCTATGGTTTTTGTACAAAAAATTATTTTTATCAAATTTTTTCCAAAAAAACCATAGGGGGACCCTATGGTTTTGAAATTGAGTATAGAAATTTACAAAAAATCAATAGGGGGACCCTATTAATTTGGGGCCGTCACTTCCATAGAAGCGCCCCAAATATAGCCATACATACTTTATATTTAATTTAATATATTTAATTTAAGCTTGTCCATTCTTTCCTGACACGAACTCTGTTTTTTTTTCTATTCGTAATCAGAAACCGTTTCACTAAAATTGCCTTAATAATGAGACGTTTAGGGAACGGATTGGTCAGTGGGACCACAGGCCCGCCACAACATTGGACAATGACTCGATCACCTAAATGCGGAGAGGAAATGTTGCTGACGAGTCTCGCCATGCAATCCATGTCGCCGCTCGGTCACGAGTACAAAAGCGGAGGTTTTTTTATTTTAACTCTAATTTGTACAGTCATCGATTTTTTAGGAAATGCCGGCTTTCCGCTCTCGAAGAACGACAATCCGGACGGAAAAAAGCTCATGTCAAACGGAACATATCGGGTCCATCGCCTTCTGACCGACGAGGAAATCGCGCAGGGAAGACAGTCGCGATGGACCGAGCTTGAAGTGCATGGTAAGGAAATGTTGGATTTGGATTTTTTTATTTTTTCTATTGACCTTTGAAATTTCACTTTTGATCTTTAATTCTTTACATAAAATATTGTAAATGTTTTTTGAAAGTAGTCAAAATCTATTTTCTGCATAAAGGATTATCTGTTCGTCGGTTTATTAACGTCGGCCCAAAACTAATGTTTGAATGTTTTGCCCCCTTTAGAAGGGGGCTAGCTCAAATCTGATATTGCTAACCCCCTCTGAAAATACGATTTTAGAGGGGGTTAGAACTATCAAATTTGAGCTAGCCCCCTTCAAAAGGGGGTAAAACAGAACGCCAAGCATTCAAACACTAATTATGGACCAGCATTAATAAACCGACAAACAGATACTATATATTCCGGCTTAAGCTATTTTTCAAAAATTAAAAGGTCAGTTTTAGATGAAAAGTAAGCAGAAATCCCAATTTTCGCCTTATAATGCCTGAGAAATTGTTCAGAAATAAGTCCCCTCAAATAAATTCCCCTCAAAATTGGTTCTTTCCAATTTTTTCAAATTTTTCACCAGATTTTATTTCCATTTTTGGCCCTTTTTTTGCTATGTTGGTCATAAATTTGATGTTACTCGCTCTATATCAACTTTTTGTCTAGATTTCAATGCATTTTTCAGAATTTTTCCAACTTTTCATTTTTTCACTCAAAAATCCAACCAAACTTTTCATCTAATTTGACAAATCGGTTGTTTTCTTTATGAGCCAAATCTCAAAAGTAAAGTCCCGGTTCGTACGCTAGCCAACCAATAATTGTAAACAAGCCATAAAAAAATTAGCGGCAATTTGAATCGGAGTTTACAAGTTTAGTGCATTTTGGACGGAATAATTTGTCTAAATTAGTCTAAAACTATCACTCTTCGCTCTATAACAGTTCCTATAAAGCCAAAAGCAGCGAATTCCGTCCAAAATTGGCTAAAACTGTAAAACCCGATTTGAATTGCCGCCCTTTTTTCTGACCTTTTTACAATTTTTGGTTGGCTAGCGTACAAACCGGGACTTTACTTTTGAGATTTGGCTCATAACTCAGCGATATTATTGGCACAATTTTAGGTCGGATCCGGAACATAAGCCGACCGCTGCTCGAGATGCGTCACCTCACAGCTCTATTTATGGGCGGAAATCTTCTAACACGACTGCCTCCGGAAATTGCGCAGCTCTGCAATCTCACGCTGCTGGATCTGTCGAATAACAAGTTGCGCAGCTTGCCAGCAGAAATCGGCGACATGATATCGCTCTGTCATTTGTACTTAAACAACAACCAAATCCGTGTTCTGCCCTACGAATTGGGCAAATTATTCAGACTCCAGACATTGGGTAAGCTTTTCAACCAAAGTGATGATTTTTTATGTCAAGAGTACAGAGCTTTGTAAGCAGAGTATTGATCGAGTTAGGCGACATGGGTTTTGTATAAATACAATGCCGTAGAAAAGAGTTCTGACAGGGCAAATGGCGATTTGAATTTGCGCCAAAATATAATCGCATGCCAAAGGGGTTAAAAGGGGCCGCTGAAAACTTTTAATGAGGGGGATTACTCGGCAGGGGTCTCCTCTGGAGATTGGTAAAAATATTTGAGTGGGGCCTTATTAGAGTAAAAATTTTCACAGTCAACACTTTTCCCTATTAGAGGAGGTTCTGTTCAGCATCAGGAAAAGAGTCTCAGGAAAAGAGTGTGAGTATTTTTACTCTAATAAGGCCCCACTCAAATTTTTTTACCAATCTCTAGAGGAGACCCCTGCCGAGTAATCCCCCTCATTAAAAGTTTTCAGCGGCCCCTTTTAACCCCTTTGGCATGCAATTATGTTTTGGCGCAAATTCAAATCGACATTTGCCCTGTCCGAACTCTTTTCTACGGCATTTTATTAAAGTACACGTTCTTGCAATTGTTAATTAGTAAATTTTTGAAAGAAAAATGTTAAAAAGCATACCAGAAATTTTTTCATGAGTCAAACCCCGCTTAAGGGTCCCTTTGGGCCCGGAACCAGCCCCAAATGAAACAATACAAAGGATTTTACCGCCTAAGGGCCCATTTGGGGGAGGCTTGGGAGAAAAAAAGCATAGGAGGTACCACATGAAATTTTTTCCCAAATTTTCAAAATTTTTCTCCAAATTATCCACATTATAGGTAAAAATTGAAGTAAAATAGCGTAATTTTAATGAAGAAGTGTAAAAAATGGTAAAAATAGGATAAAAACAGAAAAAGGCGTTTTTGGGTTATTTTTACCTTGAAAAATAAACTCAATTCCAGCTCTCCAACACAATCCCTTATCGCCAGAGATCAGCAAAATCTACCACGACCTAAACGGAGACAAGAAGCTATTGCAACATCTTCTGGATCACTTGGCCAGTAAGTCATTATACCGTTCCCTAAATGGAATTTTGAGTGTAATACCGTATTTCCTCCAATAGAAGCTCCCCTCCCAATAGAAGCTCCCCCTCTAATAGAAGCCCCTACAGAAAGAGAAATAGTATGTAAAAATAAGAGGTTACAGAAAAAATTTGAAAATTTTGGGGACTCTGAAAAATAGAAACCCGGGGCTTCTATTGGAGGAAAGACGGTAGTTTCATGCGCTCAGGGCTCATTCGAGCAAACATTGGGCTTATTCAATGCAATGCCATTTTTTAAGCCTTTTCCCTTGTGATATATATTCGAGAGCAGCGCTTATAACGAGTTGCGTGCATGGCGCAGTGCGAAAACTGTTTGATTGGGAGTGAGCCGGAGCGGAGCTCCACGTTCAATTCCCTTTGGTGTCATTTTATTTCTACGAGTTCCATATGAAGAAAATCGAAGCGCGTGAACCAAGTAGTGATCGCCTATGTCATAGTTACTCTGATGGGACTCGGAAATTTCTGTTTTTGATTTTCCGGAAAATTTCTCCACGTCAAAAATTTTTGAATTCCAAGGGAAAATTTGCAACTTTTTGTTCTAGAACGTGGAGGTTCTATACTAAAACTTGCTATCATTGGCTCGAAGTACTTATTTGGTCCCCCCCCATCTGATGGGGGTGGGACTAAATATTTTATAAGGCATTTTTATTTAGTTCGCCTCATCCTAAATTTTTCGCCAAAAATCCATAGGGGGGACCCTATTGATTTTTTAACAATTTTTCAGAAAAATGATTTTTCAAACCATAGGGTCCCCCCTATGGATTTTTTGGCGAAAAATTCAGGATACGGGGAACTAAATAAAAATGCCTTATAAAATATTTAGTCCCCCAGGGGGTACTAAATAAGTACCTGGCTCGAAACTCTTGACTAAAACACCGTTTCAGTTAACACCGCACCGCCACCCGAGCGTCAATGGATCGTGGTTCGGCAAGCAGATCCAGACAAGCCGATTGGTAAGAATAATATTGCTTGAAGCAATTCTTGATCGAAAATTTTTTAGCAACCTTCACGGTTCTGTGTTACAACGTTCTCTGCGACAAGTATTGCACTGCGAATCTCTACTCCTATTGTCCTCAGTGGGCACTGAACTGGGAGTACCGGAAACAGTATATCATCAAGGAAATATGTCACTATGACGCGGACATTATCACATTACAGGTGAGTCGGAAGAACCTCCTACGCATGTATTTGAATGAGAACTTTGGTTGATCGTCGTTGTTTGGCAAAATTCGATTTTGAATGTGCATCTTTTGGCGCCTTGGCATACTGTATATTTGGCATTTTGAGGCTTTATAATGAATCTTGAGTCAATATGGTGGAATCTCTCCATAGTAAATCGACCCCGCTGAGTCCGAATCCGGGATCAGATTTGAACTTTGAACTTTTTCCTTTAAATTTTGGATTTTTCCAGGATTTAAAGGGAAAAGTTCAAAAACCAAAGATCAAAGTTCACATATATACATACAAATAAGAAGTAGTAATAGCAAAATTTGCGACAGGAAATAGTGCGGGCTAGGAAATTAGAGAAAAGTTATTCGTGTTAGGTAGAAAGTTAGAGAGATGGAAAATAGCGTAGGCTATACAGCGTTGAAATAGAAAATTCGGATTTTGCTTCCGTTATTCGTCAAATTTTGCCTCCGTTATTCCGGAATTAATACCAAGAAAAATTTATTTCAGGAAGTGGGCACAGAGCAGTTTCGTCTATTTTTCCAGCCCAAATTGGAGGCCGCTGGCTATGCCGGCGTATTCTTCCCGAAATCGCGTTCCAAGACAATGAATGAGGAGGAGCGGAAATATGTGGACGGATGTGCCATCTTCTGGAAATATGACAAGTGAGTTTTTCCGGAAAAGTAAGAAGAAAAAAGAAGATGGTTTCCAGGTTCGAAATGGTCTGCAATGAGCTGATCGAGTTCTCGAAAGTGGCCATCGAGAAGGCACAGGCCCACGAAAATATGTTGAACAGAGTGATGCCCAGGGACAATATTGCGTTGACGGCCATTCTCCGGATCAAAGAGGCGCTGTATAACAATCGTAGGATTTTTTTAAAGTTTGTATAGGCTGCGTGGTTCTTTAGGATTAACGGGGGGAGGGGGTTCGTAGAGGGATCTATACAGGGATATTCATTTCAGAGTTTGATGAAAGTTTTTATTTCTCTCTAGATATCTTTCTTTCTCTGACACATGATCTCTAATCTTTTTTCTCTAATCCTTGATCCCGAGACTAGGTCATAATACCCCCGGTCGTAATACCCCCAGTGACGGTTTTTGCAATAACTTTTTACTGGATCATTCTAGAAGGATGGGTAATGGCTTAAATCAGAGCTAAGACTGTGGGCTATCGATCGGTGTATTACTCGCCGCATCTCGATACAAGGTTCTCGAGGTTCAAGTCTTTTTGTCTCAAATTCTCGAATCTTCAAAAAGGCTAAAAATTCGGGACGAAAAGACTTGCAGACTGTTAGAGAAACGCTCTCTCGCGTTAAGCATGCTTTTCTCTAACAGTCTGCAACCTAGAGAGTGTATAAGATCAGCCTGCCACCACACCGGTAGCGCCTAGAGGTTGTTTAGACTAAACTAGAGATTATGGTTAGAGAAAAAAAGATACTAGAGATTACGGTTAGAGAAAAAAAGGAACTTTAAAAACCTAAAGTCCTCCGACCGTTGCTTCCCGTTATTACCCAAATCTTGACGTGATTCCATACTTTTCAGACCCCGGACACCGTTTGAACCTGTCTGCCAATGACAGCGTCGTGGGCAATGTGTTGGCCGTTTGCACCGCGCATTTCCATTGGGATCCTGAATTCTGTGACGTGAAGCTCATCCAGAGTATGATGTTGGTCCACGAGCTGCAAAAAGTTTTGGAGAAGGTCGCCGCCAAGTACCATATCACCACACAACAGCTACCTGTGCTCATCTGCGGCGATTTCAACTCTCTTCCGGAGTCAGGTATGACATTTTGGCTTTCAAAGAATTTTTTTGGGCAAAATACGAAATTTCCATATATGAACATATTTTGTTATTCTCCATACCGTAAACTCTCTAATTTAAGCCCTCTTTTTTACCCCCTCTAATTTTGCCCCCCAAAATGCAAATTTTTCCAAATATGCCAAAAATTCAAATTATTGGCGCAAATTCAAATTTTTTGCCAAATATTCGAATTTTTTACCTATTTTTTACCATTTTTTGCAAAATTTTCCCAAATTTTGCAAAAAATGGCGCCAAACCGCTTCTGGAACATTCTAGAAAAGTGAGTAATGGCTCATATTAATGCTGAGTCTCTGGACTTTCGTTTAAGCCATTACTCAGTCTTCTAGAATGTTCCAGAAGTGGTTTGGCGCAACCGCGCCAAAGCCGCCAATTTAGTCCTCCAAAAATGGATATTTTTCCGCATTTTTTCGAATTCCAAATTATTGGCGCAATTTCAAATTTTTTGGCGCAAATTAGAATTTTTTACCTAGAATCGACATTTGAAACCGTTGTGCGGAAAAATCCAAACATGGTAAAAATGGCAAAACCTGAATTTTTTAAAATTTTGGAACATTTTTATTTGAAATTTTTTAATTTTGCAAAACCAAATTTTTCATAAAATCCACAAACCCAAAACTTGCTGAAAAGTTGAACACAGGTAACTTCGGGATTAAAGATCAAAGCTTCAGGTGTGTTCGAGTACTTCAGCAAAGGAGCCGTGGCCAAGGACCACCCAGACTTGAAGAACTTCCGTGAAGACACCTGTCTCAATCGACTGAGCGCTAATCCCGAAGACGCTAAAAATTTCACGCATGGACTCAGAATGGAGAGTGCTATGGATCTGAGCCAAATGCCTTATACGAATTACACGTAAGCCGAGTGGGACTGGGACAACTGCCACCCGACAACTGCCACCCGACAACTGCCACCGCGACAACTGCCACCCCAAGAGAAAAATGACAACTGCCACCTCGATAACAGGTGGCAGTTGTTGTTTTCCCGTTGGGGGTGGCAGTTGTCGCGGGTGGCAGTTGTCTGGTGGCAGTTGTACGGGTGCCAGCAGAGTTATAGTCCTGAACAGGTGTAAAAAATGGACCTTCATTCCGACAATAGTTTCATTTTGAGACAATGGCTCAGTTTTTGGAATCCGGAGAATTTTTTCCGAAGAAAGTTTTCCTTCAGGAATATTTGAGAATTTGACCATTTTCGAAGTTTTCTTCAATCATTTTGGAATGAAATTTGCAAAGGATTTCCATTTTTTTTTCATTTTGCACTATTTTTGGGACTTTTTTGTGAAATAATCCATTTTTTATCTGATAGTTTGGGAAGCGGCCAAAATCCCTCCCATTTTCAAAAAATCATAAAAAAATTGCCGAAAATCATGAAAATGCTCTTTTTTTCGCTGAATTCGTATTTCACATTAATTTTTGCCCATTTTTTAGGTTTTAGGCTGAACGACTCTTATAAGGGCATAACGAAGCACTTAGGCTTAGGTTAGGCGTAGGCTTAAGAGGGATTTAGCCTTAGGAACTTAGTCTTAGGCTTAAACTCCCGAACCACCCTTACATTACCTTATATGGGGCTTTAGGCTTAGAAACTTTCAAAAATTAGAAAGTTCAAAAATCAAAGACCAAAGTTCAGATCTTATCCCGGATTTGAACTCAGCGGGGTCGAATTACTCTCCAAGGATTTCTTCATATTGACTCAACCCCACTCGGAGTCCCTCAAACAATAATTCAATATTCGGTACTTTTGTGTTATCGGGGGGGGGGGGGATTTCCATACATTTTTATATAGCTAATTTTGCTAAAAATCAATAAGGGGGACCCTATTGATTTTTTGGCAAAAATTTTTCTAAAAGAATTTTTTCCTTAAAAAACCATAGGGGGGACCCTATGGTTTGAAAAAATTATTTTCTGAAATATTCATTAAAAAATCAATAGGGTCCCCCTATTGATTTTTCTGACAAAAAATTTTCTAGAAAAAAATTTTTTTTTAAACGATAGGGGGTACCCTATTAATTTTTTTATATAATATTTCAGAAAATAATTTTTTCATACCATAGGGTCCCCCCTATTGATTTTTAGCAAAAAATAGCTATATAAAAATGTATGGAAATTTCCCCCCCCCCGATAACACAAAAGTACCCAATATTCAAACGTCATTTTGGCGCCTTGTAACGCTATGACAACCGTGGTTTCTAAATTCAACCTCGCCCATACCTTATATGGTGCTTTAGGCTTAGAAACTCTGTGCTGTGCGAATTCAGCCAAAAAAAGAGCATTTTCATGCTTTTTGGCCATTTTTATATGATTTTTTGAAAATGGGTTTTGATAGTTTAATTTGATTTTAATTTAAATTTCGCATATCATTTCAATCTCGACCGTTTTTATTTTAAACCGTTTCAATTTTCAGACTCGACTTCAAAGGCGTGCTCGATTACATTTTCGCCACTCCGCAGTCGTTGATTCGCCTTGGAATTTTGGGCCCGTTGGATACGAATTGGGTTCAATCAAACAAATTTGTTGGATTCCCTCAACCGCATGTCCCCAGCGACCACATTCCAATCATGGCACAGTATGCAGGTCGGGATTTTTTTATGAGGGTGAACCTTGTTAAAAAGTTTTTTTAGTAATTCCGACCAGTTTCCAACGATCGCCACCTCAGATCCAGCATTATGGCAGCAGTCATTCAGGTAAGTGATCCTGGGTTCTTTCCCATTATCGGGGGATATCTCTAGCATCTTTTTTTTCTCTAACCTATGGTCTCTAAGCTTAAGCCTAAACCTAAGTAGCCTAATGTCTAAAGTATAATTCCTAAGCCTAAGGTTGCCTTTTTTCTCTAACCTATGATCTCTAGTATCTTTTTCTTTTTTTTTCTCTAACGTGCGATCTCTATGCTTAAGCCTAAACCTAAGTAGCCTAATACCTATGCCTAAAGTCTAGTGTCTAAAGTTGCCTAAACTAGAGATCATGGGTTAGAGAAAAAACAAACTAGAGAGAAATAAAAATCTTTCATTAAATTCTGATATGAAAATCTCTAAAATTCCCCCTCCCCTAGTATCTTTTTTCTCTAACCTATGATCTCTAAGCTTAAGCCTTAAACCTAAGTAGCCTAATGTCTAAAGTCTATTTCCTAAGCCTAAAGTTGCTTTTTTCTCTAACCCATGATCTCTAGTATCTTTTTTCTCTAACCCATGATCTCTAGTTTAGGCAACTTTAGACACTGGACCTTAGGCTTAGGCATTAGGCTACTTAGGTTTAGGCTTAAGCTTAGAGATCATAGGTTAGAGAAAAAAGATACTAGAGAGAAATAAAAATTTTCATTACAATCTGATATGAAAATCTCGATATAATATTACCCCCGATAACCACCCCCCGACAACGGGAAAGAACCGATTTCTGTGTGGAACTCAATGGACAATAAACAAATGAAATTTAGGCGTGTTCGGAGCGATTGGAAATATGGGAAGATAACGTGTCGACTTTTTTTGCAAAACCAATTATGTATATATTCAGGTAATTGTTTTGTTTTTTTTTGTCCTAATCTACCTCCATTCTGTTGTGGTTCAAATTGGACTCTAAGCCTTTCAAAATAGGGAAATGGAAAGGTAAAATTAAGATTAAAATTAACTTAATTAAAATAAACCATGCTAGGAAGAAGTTTGAGTGCATTCTTACCAGTGCTTATTTTTGTCGGTCTGTCCAAAATTTTGCTCATCTGAATTTTCAGATGAGCCAGTCCTGTGCTCGGGCGCGGAGCGCTCGACCTTCCGCTTGGAATGTGAGGGAACTTAGAACAGCGTGATACTTTTTTCCGTGCAAAAAATGTTTCGTGCAAAAAATTAAATGCCTTTTTTTGGGCCACTTTTTACTATGTTGGCCATAAATATGATGTTACTCATCCTATCTCAACTTTTTGTCTGCTTTATAATGGAACAATGCGTTTTCTTCAAATGTGGCATTTTTTGACCAAAAAGTGCCATTTTCATCAATTTTTCGTCAAAGTTTGATGAAAATGCCACTTTTTGGTCAAAAATGGCAAACTTGAAGAAATAGTACTCTGCCATTATAAACTACAGAAAAAGTTGGCATATGATGAGTAATATCAGTTTTATGGCCAACATAGTGAAAAGTGGCCCAAAAAGGCATTTTATTTTTTGCACGAAGCTTTTTTGCACGGAAAAAAGTACTTTTTGCACGGAAAAAAGTACTTTTTGCACGAAAAAAAGTACTTTTTGCACGGAAAAAAGTATCACGCCTAAATCGTTAGCTATAAGCGAGCTTCATTATATTATTCCATTAGTCGGACCTTGAACTTAGTTATGTGTGTCGGATTTATTGTGCCTACGTTAGTCTTAATAAAATATTTTACATATTTTAATTTCAGATCAAAGGATGCGGCTAAATTTCGGACCAAACCACAAAGTACTCTCAGCTCACAATCCTCCGTTTTCAAATTGCAACTTTAAAACCGTATTATGTATTAGATTATTTTGTACAAATAATTTGTAATTCTTATCAAAGAATTGTCGAGAACTGTTTGAGGTACAATAAAAAAGATTACAATTACGAATTTTCACTTTGTTTCCTGTATTGATATCTTCCTGTGGAATGATTTAATCTGAATGACCCAAAAACTTCATCAGTAGAATTTGTTGCGGGAAAGTAAAAAAAATAGTATCTATATAAAACAAAGCTTTTTCACACAAAAGACACGGTTTTGGCCAAAAAGTATATTGAATAGTTAAAAATTGAATAAATTTTAAGCGAAATATTTTATGTGAAAGAGTATATTGTTTCGCGCAAAATCTCTGACAATGAAATTCTAATGTAAAGTATAAGTGCAAAGGGTGTAGGTATTTTGTGAGAGATGCCAATAGAAACTTACGCACGTAAAAGAAAATAAATCACTTCAACGTGAGATATTTTGAAGAAAGACGTAGATTTTAAAGTCACCTTTTTCGTGCAGAGACATTTTGTTTTTTGGAATCATCAAAAGTTGAAGGATTGTTTGGAAGCGTGAAGTTCTAAATAGGTATGTTTGTCTCCGAAGAGTGCACCTGTCATGTATTTCTATGTCAAAAATTTAATGTAATAATAACTTTATTGCATACAAGATGCGATATTTCATTGGCGTAAAGTTCTTTCATTGGCGCGATCCATTTCGGTTGAGTCATTGTTTTGGCTGAGAGATTGTCATTGCTTGAAGACGACTGAGCTCGGGGACTTAATGAATAAGTTTCTACCGCCAGACGCTCCCTGACGTTGGATCGGGATTGAAAAATTCCGCAAAAACGAAAGATTATTATTATTATTATTACCGCATTATCTCAACGCTTTACTTACACTATTGCAAGTTAGCTACACTAGGGCCACGCACGTATGGATTCTGGACTGGGTTTTGTATTTTTCTTTTCCCCAGCCTATGTTTTATCACAGCTCTGTAGTCTCTACAGAATGGGCTGCGTTGTGAAGCAGACATGAAACACGTCTTTTCGACAGAGACAAAGGCATACACAAACCCATTCTCATGTCTGCGCTGTAACGCTCATCGAGCTGTAAACGATAGTATACTTTTTTACAGGGGGTACCCTATGTGTGTTAACCCCCAAAATGTCAATTTGAATTCGCGCGCGAATTTTATGACGTCCCTTTTGATGAACAACCTCTCTCTCGCTGTCCCAACTTCAATTCTAGGTTAGGTCTGTCCTTTAAAAAGTGATTTTAAAAAATAATAATTGAACAAGTTAAGGTACGGAGCCACACAAATGCTTCGTATGTCCCTATACCTGTGCCACTAAATGGGATTGGATAGCGCACATCCGAAGAATTCACCCGAACCAGCCGTACTTGTGCAATAAGTGCAACTTTTCTGCCGTGGCCAGGAGCGGATTGCGCAGGCATCAACGCACTGCGTTTTGCGAAATGAGCGATTACGAAAAGGAAGACTACATCCAACGTATGAATCACCACGTTGAAAAATCCTTCTATGGAAAACCGCCAACAAGAATCGCCGATTGCAAAAAATACTTTATTTGATAATTGTTTATACAGTCGACTCTCTTTAAAACGCCTCTCCGTATAGCGCGCCCCTCTATATAACGCGGAATATTTTAGGAACATGCTTTGTAAGTGACTCTCTGTATAACGTGGATTCACCATTTTTTGCAGTTTTGGATAACTTTCTCTAAATTTTCGGATTTTTGGCCAACTTTCTCCAAATTTTTGAAAATTTTTTCTAAAATTTTAATAAAAGTTCAAAATTTAAACCAATTTTGAATTAGCGCTCATTTTTCGCAGCCCTATATAAGACACACTGTATAACGCCGATGTACGGAATTTTTGATTTATACTCTCTATATAACGCGGATTTCGTCCGGTCCGCGTTATAGAGAAAGTCGACTGTAGACTTTTTGTGACAATGTATATATGTGAAGTTCCTATCCAATTGTGTATTTATTGAATCTTTCTAGATTTTTATATTGTTCTAATTTATTCTAAACAGCAAAATCACTTATTATTACGCAAAGTTTCATAGCGATACTAATTATCTCGGGTACAATGACTCACTTAATAATAATTTCATAATTGCAGTGGACATCCGGGTATTGTCCGGGTGGAACCAAAGTTTTAATAAAATAAGAAAAAACCATAAACGCCCAAGGGAGTTATCACTTGCCAAAGATAGTTGCTGGTTACAGTAGGTATCGGAGGTCGGAGAGTGAGCTACCTGAGGGACCTGTCTGTTTACATTACATAAATCTTGAAGTTGGGATTTGTCACCAAAGCACAAAAGGAATGCATTATTTGACAAAAGTTATCGCATTCGTGTGGTAATAGTAAATTTTGAAGACATTGAGATGCAATTTTCTTATCCAGTCGAGTCTGATTAACGCAGTCAAGGACTAAAAGTTAAATCGAGAAATTTAAAACTTCGACATCACGTTAGGAATTATTACAGAGATAAATTATATAGATAGCAAAAATGAATTCAAAATTGGTTTAGATTTTGAAAGTTAAAAAAAAGTCAAATTTCTTTGGATAATTTTTGAGAAAGTTGACCAAAAACACAAAAATTTTCGTGCCCAGCTTTTAGCGGAGCGCGAAAATTTGAATCCGCGTTAAATCATGGGAACCCTGAAACTTAAAAGTGTCTTCATTTCAAATAACGATATTGCGGATTTCCCACTAAAACAGATTCTTAATTAATTTCTGGACCATTTTTTATCAACTTTGTTCTACATATCGGTCTTTTTATTACATGCTGCCTCTTAAATTTTAAGCCAGACGAATTATTTTATCTTTTCATTTGAAAACTAGGGAAAGCGACGCGGCCTACGCCGCGCGAGGGTTAAAACTGTGGGATAGGAGGTCTTATTAGAGTCAGAAAAACTGTTATGTACCAAGTAACATCCCGCCCGTAAGTAACATCCTGCCCGGGAAAGTCCTGACCTCGTGAGAGACATCGTGAGAACAAACCTCGAATCTGACGTCAGATTAGTGATCAGCCCGCGCATGGTCTTACAGGATGGGCCATAATTACGCGGCATTCGTATGGGAAATGTTTTAATTGAAAAACCTCCAGTTTTTCACCTCTGTGGTAAACAGTTTCATGACCTAAGGGATTTTCGGACGCGGGGAAAACATTTCCCATACGAATGCCGCGTAATTTTGCCCCATCCTGTATTATTACATGCTGCTTCTTGAACTTTAAGCCAGACGAATTATTTTATCTTTTCATTTGCAAATTCCAACTGGAATTCAGTGCCAAATTTTTGGCACACTCAAAATAAAAAAAGGCTATGCTTCAATCCTTCGACGCACTCATTCAAATTCCAATCAACATTTTTCTTCGATTGTAGCATTTTTATTTTTTCCTAAAATATGCTCAAATGAAGAGCGAATTGGGCATGCGCAAAACACAACCGACAATCACTCGAGAATCAAGTGGTTAAAGGTAAACAAGCCCCAACTGCTGCACTCTGCGCAAAGTTATTTATGTTCATTTCTCACTCAAGAGCCAACCCATCCCCATTTTCCTCCTTTGAATCCTCGCATCCCGAAAATTTTCGGTTGCAAGGATATTTAGGAATTGACTTCCGACCCAATAAAGCAAATAAATCCAGCAACTTGCGATCCAGCAACTTTCTGGATCGGCCTCTGACTGATCAAACAAAAAAAATAGTGCGAACAGAGCAAATAATTAATTGTCTCAAGTTGATTCCCGGAAAAGTTGTTTATGGGAAGGAAAAATTTTTGCGACATGAAAGGAGGATGGGCAAATCGGCACAGGACATGTTTGTTTTTCCGGGTCTGCCGACTTTGCAGGCATCCGGCGCTTCGTCAACAGCGCACAAAAGCTTGGATGTAACGCTTTGGAAGAAAGCATAAGCACTTGAAACGCGTATAAAAGCTCGGTTTTTCACGTTTTAGCTCACAAATGAGTCCTTGTTTTGGGTTGTTTCTGAGCGAGATTTGCTTTGGTTGAGCCTTTGTATCAGTAGTACTGCCATCACGATTGTCATAGCTTAAAATAACGGTTAGATGGAAAAATTGTGATATAGAGGTTATTTTGTTTAGGATTTTTCTAGAATTTTCATAGTATAAAATTGCATTCCGATCATTTTTCGAATAAACTTTTTGGCTTCAAAATAATTATTGATCAAAATGCTTCTTTAGATTTCTTCTAACGGAAAGCTTCTATAGAGAAATACTGCTATTCGTTGGCAGTCTGATACCATCAATATTACTGTTACCTTCATGTCATAGCTTAAAATAACGATTAGATGGAAACATTGTGATATAAAGAGCGTATTTTTGGATTTTTCTAGAACTTTCTAGACAATTGTAATACTTTTTGCAAACTTTTTGGAGATTTATCTCATCCTTAAAATCTTAAATACAACTTGTCCTGAAAACGCCTTCAATAAGACACTTTCTTTTACATTTTAGCGAACCGCTATTGCGTCTGATTGAAGCCTGCTTACAGTATCCCTTTTTATAGTATCTCCTGTTTACAGTACCTCATTTCTTTAATTTTAGAGCGCGATCCGCTATAGTATAAAACACAAATAAAATTTTATGTATCGAATATTTTTATAAAGGAAAGGTTTTTCTCATAGAAACAGACTATTTTTTAAACTGAAATTGGTCCCAAGCGGAAAAATTTTAGACAGTGGATAGCTTTGAAAATCTGTTTATTTTAGAAAAACCTTGCTATTAGAAAAAAATTACATATATCTTGCCATATCAGTTCCCCATCCTCACGCACCGGAAGTTCCGAATCCTGTGAACAAAAGTGCAAACTGTGTCCGTTAATCCCTAAATAAAAAAGTTTAATAAAAATTCCTTTTCAGAACTGCAATGGCTTGCGCAAAAATCTTGTCTACTTCATTTGTGCTTCTGGCTGCCGTTATTTTGTTTACCTCTTTTGTTGGACAAAGTGAGGCGTATTATGGATATGGATCCTATCCGTACTATGGATACGGTATGGGCTATGGAGGACTCGGTGGCTTATATGGAGGCTACGGTGGATTGGGAATGGGCTACGGTGGAATGGGCTACGGTATGGGACTCGGTGGAATGTACGGTGGTTACGGTGGCATGTACAGCCCTTACAGCTATGGCGTGTATGCGGGGTACGGAAAGAAATAAGCAAATTTGCAGATATTTTGTCGTATCATGGTAATCAGTTGTTGCACTAAGTAATGTATTAGCAATAAAGGTATTAATACTGAAAGTATCACTTCGTTAAAGGACAGATCTGAGCTATAGGGTTGTTTAGCTGGGATTGACATTAAGCGAATTCAAATCCACCCTTTTTGGCGCCTTGGCATACTGTATATTTGGCATTTTGAGGCTTTACTATGAATCGTGAGTCAATATGGTGGAATCTCTCCATAGTAAATCGGCATTGCTGAGTCCGGATCCGGGATCAGATTTGAACTTTGATCTTTGGTTTTTGAACTTTCCCCCTTAAATAATGAAAAAATCCAAATTTTAAAGGGAAAAGTTCAAAAACCAAAGATCAAAGTTCAAATCTGATCCCGGATCCGGACTCAGCAATGCCGATTTACTATGGAGAGATTCCACCATATTGACTCACGATTCATAGTAAAGCCTCAAAATGCCAAATATACAGTATGCCAAGGCGCCAAAAAGGGTGGATTTGAATTCGCTTAATGTCAATCCCAGCTAAACAACCCTATAGAATCGAAGTTGGGACAGCAAGAGAGAGGTTGTTCATCAAAAGAGACGTAATAAAAGTTGTTGCATTAAGTAATGTATTAGCAATAAAGGTATTAACATTGAAACTATAAAGTACACCTTTGTTACCAGAAAAGTTTAGAAAATAAAATTTATAACCATTCTACGATCGCCTATCATAATCGCCAAAACCTTGGGTTCGACTGTACAAAGTGCATTTCATTACCTTCATGTCATAGCTTAAAATAACGGTTAAATGGAAAAAATGTGATATAGAGAGCGTATTTTTACGAATTTTTCTGGAATTTTCAGGAAAAAGTATAAAATTGCTTTCAACAATTGAATTCTCTTTTTGGAAACTTTTTGGAGATTGATCTAATCATTATTAGGTGTGTAGCCATTTAGATTAGCGAAATTTCAAAGGTTGGTTAATATAAGTCTACATCGAAACGTTGCGAAATTCAGACCATTTTTGTAATTTATGTTACCTCTCCAGGCAAGATGGAATAATCCAAAGCTGGGTCACAAAGGTACGCTAACAAGGAACACTCACCTGAAGTCGCGCCGGTCCCGGAAAACGTGATGGATAGGAATTTACCCCACTTTGTGGGCATTCGAACGGTACCAGACTTTTTCCTAATGCACCTTGAAAAAAAAGTTAGCATGATACGGAATATTGGATTTTTACAAGGAAAATGCGACAAATTCCGACTTCAGAGGCCGTTTTCGGCCGTTTTTGTCTATGAAAGTGCCAAAAATAATGTCATATTCGTGTACCCCGCAATTTTTTGGGTAAAATAGCGCCTTTTCAAAATTTTTTGAAAAAATAGTTTTTCACGTTTTTTGTCGTAACGTACATGCAAAAACGTTGTCTATGAAATTTTTTGGGTAAGATAGGGCCTTTTCAGATTTTTTTGAGAAAAAAATTTTTTCACATTTTTTCTCCTGCTAGCAAAAAAAGTGAAAAAACTATTTTTTCAAAAAATTCTGAAAAAGGCGCTATCTTACCCAAAAATTACGGGGAACACGAATATGACATTATTTTTGTCACTTTCATAGACAAAAACGGCCGAAAACGGCCTCTGAAGTCGGAATTTGTCGCATTTTCCTTGTAAAAATCCAATATTCCGTATCATGCTAACTTTTTTTCAAGGTGCATCGGAAAAAAGTCTGGTACCGTTCGAATGCCCACAAGGTGGGGTAAATTCCTATCCATCACGTTTTCCGGGACCGGCGCGACTTCAGGTGAGTGTTCCTTGTAAGTTCAAAACGTGACTTTTTGAAAGTAATTCCGAACAATTGGCCTATGTAAAACTTTTTCTTCGTCTGATTTTGGATGCTTTTAGATTTTCGAGGCCATAGCTTCCGAATTTGAGGTCAGTTTTAGCGTAGTATCGCTTTCTGGCATTCTGTCAATTTCTGTAACCAAAGTGGGTGGAATTCCAGAAACTGGTAGCTCAATATACCTAATGTCAAAAACTGACATATAATTTTGAATCGGCAGGGTCGAAAGCTTATAAGGGTACAAAATCTTTGACGGTCTCACCTCAATTTTCCCAAAATTCCCAAAAGACACAGACTTGCACTTTCATTCGTATTGCGCTCCATTTCCAATCAAATTGGCCCTCATTTTGTCTCGTGCTCCTTTCACTTTCATTCTATTGACCTTCGCCACCTCGCACGCACGCACACACAAACGTACACACGCAAAGCTGAAATGTATAAATTTCTTCTCACGCGAGTAAATTGACTCCAGAGGTGCCTCGCTCCTGCCACCTATACCTGGCGGTGCCCACTGCTGCGCATCTTTGGTCCAAGCTATGTACTCTCGTTGTAAATAAAATCCACAAAGTGCAAATTTTTATTCCGACTATTATCCTGGATATGAGTCCTGGATTTCGCATATACGATAAATAGTCGGCAAGTAACGGTAATGTGTATGGAATAAAACAACTTGTACGAATATTCTTTGATGATTATTAGGGTGCGGATTTCCCGGACATGTCCGGAAATGTCCGATTTTGCGACTTCTATCAAAATTTTCGGACATGAAATCAATAGGGTCCCCCCCCTATTGATTTTTTTGCAAAAGTTTTTTACCGAAAATGATTTTTTATACCATTTTCCCCCATGGTTTTTTAGCAAAAAATTTTTTTTAGAATTTTTTGCCAAAAACCATGGGGGACCCTATGGTTTGAAAAATCATTTTCGGAAAAAAATTTTTGCCAAAAAAATCAATAGGGTCCCCCCTATTGATTTAGCAATTTTACTTGTCCGGAAATGTCCGATTTTGTGTCCGAAAATGGCATTTTTCATGTCCGGAAAATCCTCACCCTAATGATTCTGTTCAAAAATTTGCAGATTCTTTGTTTTTTTGATTTTTGTCAACTTTTCCTGGATTTAAACCAATTTTTCCATTGACCTCTGGTATTTTTTCTTCACCATAGAATGTATAATTTCACCTTTTCGACGTTTTCAAGAGTCAGAATAGAGTCTCACCTGCGCCTCTTACCTGGCACCTCTCCACCCACCTGGCCCCACCGCTGCGCTCCTCACATCTGAGGTTGTAGTACACCATTGATTCCGGTCCTGAGTTGTTTTGCCTCATTTTATCGGAGGGAAGAGAGGGGTGAAGGTAGGTGGGAGGGGTGAAGGTAGGTGGTAGGGGTGAAGGTAGAGCGCTGGCCTTCGCTGCTATCCCGCCAAATAGTGCATTGGAGAAAGGTGAGGGCTGTTTGTTCACGATAGGCCCCTTTGTTGTGTCGCGCAAGGCCCAACAGACAAGACTCCATCCCCAATTCTGCCATTCCCATTTTGATTCCAACCTAACAATTTTATGTCTTTTACTTTTCTCTTTCGAATTCCGTTTTTGAAAAAACTTTTGTTTAACGCGCTCGTAAATTTGTTTTGTGTTGCTCCCGAAGTTTACGAAACTGGCCATTTTCTGGAATGACTTTCCGGAATTTTTGGTAGATTTCGGGCAAAAATTTACATAAGCCATACTGTATATAATTTTTGGTTGTATATAATTTTTCCCACGCACTAAAATTTTCGTTTCACAAGAAGAACAAGAAGGAAAATGTAACTGATATGCCCTCTGTACTTTTGCTATAAACACTGCACAACTGGAAAATGGTAGTATCCTGGAATAGAGTTTTTTGAAACTTTGAAATCTGGAATGTTATAGGAAAAGAAATCTCCAAAGAAAATTGATTTTTCCTCATAATTTCTCTCATCTTTGCTAGGAATCTGTTTTTATTGGAAAATTTTTTCAATTTTTGAAAATCAGATTTCCAGCGGCATCTATAAGGGCATCGAAATGAGTTGTGTACAAAATGCAAACCCTCACAATAAGGGCATGATGAAAAAGCCTTATTAGACCACTTTTCACTATGTCGACCTTAAATCTGATGTTGCTCATCATATGTCAACTTTTTCTCTAGTTTATAATGGCACAATCAGATTCTTGAATTCGCGCCAAAAACTACCCGTTTTATCCCGATTTCGTCAGATTTTCATGAAAATTTGATGATATCGGGATAAAATGGGTACTGTTTGGCGCGAATTCAAAAATCTGATGAAAATGGCAGTTCTTGGCCAAAAACGGCAAACCTAAAAAATAGTACTCTGCCATTATAAACTAGAGAAAAAGTTGACATATGATGAGTAATATCAGATTTATGGCCAACATAGTGAGAAGTGGCCTAGAAAAGGCGATTTCATCACCTGTTTCATCACCTGTTTCATCACCTTATTTCATCAGATATTTCGCTATTGTGACCCGGGCCTAAAATATATTCTCAACCCTGAAATATCCCTCACCTATTCACCTTTAGTATATAACAGTGTTTGTCATTTGCCCTTTTATGTTTGCTATGCAAATAGGAATAAAGTTGTTTATCCCAAAGCGATTCCATCGCACTTTCAATCCTTCCATCCCGAGCCCTATCCTCTACCTGCTCCAAGGCCACTCTTCCCAATTTGGCTCTCATTCTTCCCAAATTGTCCTTGCAATGTCGACTAATTGAATGATGTTCTTTGATGGCGCTCCTTTTATGGGAATTTTTCTTTTGGCCTTCACTTTATGGCAACATTAGTCTTTGTAGTCACTAATCTTTGAGAGTAACCTGAGAGCATACCTTTAGATTAGACTTAAGGTGCTTAGTTTTAGAGGGCTTAGTTATTAGTTTTAGGTGTCACGAGGGATTTAAACTTCAATTTTGAGGGTAATTTTTGATGAAAAATTGTATGATTTTAATAAAATTGAGAGCTTTAATCTTTAGCTTTTTCTAAATATTGAGAGCTCTAAAAGGAGCTAAACCCCTCAGGTGCTCTCAAGACTAATGGCTTGGGAAGGCCATTAAAATAATAATCCTCTAATACGTTCACGCGATTGATTTGCCGGGGGTTGCAGAGGGGGTTGGCCAGAACTTTTTTATTTTTGTTACCATAGTAAGGGGTATTTGATGGCTTTTTCAAAAATGTAGGGGCAAGTATCTAGTTTTTAGAAATTAAAAAAATTCACCCCTCCCCCATTAAACCCCCTAAAAATGCAACCCTCTCTGAAAAATCATTTTTCGGGGTTTTTCAGCGGGGATTGCATATTTTAGGGGGTTTAATGAGGGGTAAAAATTTTTCTTCTTTGTTTTTTAGAAGCTGGACACTATATTTTTGACAAAAAAAACGTCATCTATCCTAGCAGAGGAATAACAAAAATCATGGACAATCCCCTCTGAAAGCCCGGCAACGTGGACGAAGCATAACAAAATTTAAAAATTGATGGCCAAATCCAGAATTCTTTTCGCAAATCCATAGGGGGACCCTATGGATTTTTCGAAAAAAATTTTCCAAAAAAATTTTTTGTCAAAAATCAATAGGGGGACCCTACGGATTTTTCGAAAAAAATTTTTTGCCAAAAATAACCATAGGGGGGACCCTATGGATTGAAAAATCATTTTCTGAAAAATTTGACAAAAAAATCAATAGGGGGGACCCTATGGATTTTTCGGCGAAAATTGTGGCACGGGGGACGGAACTATATAAGTACCAAAATTGATGGCCAAATCCAGAATTCTTTTCGCTAGATACATTCCCTCAATCAATATTGTCGTCAGATGTCTTCAATGCAACGTACAAACATTGCACTCTCATCAACCAAGCATTGTTTGCTTTCGATCCTTGGATTTGCTCGCTCCGTTGCTTTCAGAAATACGGGAAAATACAAATCTTGGACAATTATTGTACGTTTTTGAGAGAGGTGCCATCCGGGATAATTCCTGGATAAACCTTCTTAGACATTATACTATTTCTTCTAGAATACTCTTTATCCTTTCTGGAACATATCACTTTAATTCCCGAATAAATCTTCTAGAAAATCATAAAAGATTCGATCCAAAACTCCCAAAGGAATTTTTTCCAGCTGCTTTCAGAAATCCTTCTAGAATCTTTCTAGAAGGCATTCCTATGTCGCTCTTCAGACTATTTTAGAGCCCCTAAGAACCATTCTAGAACATTCTAAACCGAACATTTCCTCTCATTCGATTTTTTTTTGCCAACGTTCCTGATTACAATCTTTCTTTTTTCTTTCGTATATGTTTCATTTTATTTCTGTCCCGGACACACTTTATTGTCCCCCCTTTATGTCCCCCCTAATCCACTCCATATTTTCGCTCACAATATAATAATGCGACCTCATTTTCTCTGTCCGTTGGAAATTGTCCAATCCTTTGTTCTTCCTTCCAGAGCCGCTTCCAGACCAAATAAGGGAAATCCACGACTTGCCTCCCCATCCATAAAAGGCCTCAGCCAGCCATCCCGACTAAGTGTTTCAATGCGACAACCCTCGGGTCATGTGGGGACAGCGCATGGCGACATGCTCATTATTGATCCCAATGGCCACTGGCCTCAAATGCCGCTGGCGGTCGTTTAGGCCATTCCAGGCCTCAGGGCATTCCAGCCCGAGAACTTTTGGGGCCTTCAGGGCATTCCAGCCCGAGAACCGTTATATTTTGGGGCCTTCAGGGCATTCCAGCCCGAGAACCGTTATATTTTGGGGCCTTCAGGGCATTCCAGCCCGAGAACCGTTATATTTTGGGGCCTTCAGGGCATTCCGGGGCTGGAAGGGAGGCCTCATTTTGGAGCAAAAATATGTCTAATCTCGACGACCTCGGGGCATGGGCCAATGAGACATATTATTAGATAATCAACAGGAAATGTGGTGTGGGTCCGACCTAGCAGCCATAACATCTTCCGGAGTTTTCTGGATGGCTTGCTAGCTTTCCTTTGGGGAGTGGCTATTTTGGGGCTTAGTCATG
Organism: Ditylenchus destructor; assembly: GCA_022814885.1. Taxonomy (NCBI): domain Eukaryota; kingdom Metazoa; phylum Nematoda; class Chromadorea; order Rhabditida; family Anguinidae; genus Ditylenchus; species Ditylenchus destructor. Next base: position 77,339 of record JAKKPZ010000189.1, read on the forward strand.
TGCTGAGGGAATGTGGAGGGAATATTTCGTTCGCTGAAGGCAAAAATATTTCTTAGTCACTGGTGACACATTTTTTTTTGTTTTTGCGCTTATAAGGTTTGGAGTTTTTGTTTTGGTTTTTCGTTTGTTTTCATAGGAATGTGCTATGATGACATAAAAATATTATTCACAAAGTTTTGAGAGGAAAAGCGAAGACTTTTTTGGTGTTTGGTTTTTTTCAGTTTTGTTAAAATTTAATCTTTATCCGTTTTTGGGGGTTTTCACTAATTTTTGATGAGAAATTTTAGCATAATAAGTTATCGGAAAGATATTTTTGTGAAATTAATCTTCTTTTTCTTCAACTTTTGTACAAAATTGTGCCATTTTCACCAAAACTTTTGCTATTTTTTGTCATTCTAATGGCATTTTCTAGAAATTTGTTCCTTATATATTTAAATTACGGTTAAATTTTGAAACGAGAATTATTTTTCAACGCTTTTGTGATGAATTCGGAAATTTTAGACCGTTTTCTGGAGATGTATTTTAAAATTTCTCATGTCAACTTTTTGAAAAATGATTTAAAATTTTTCCAAAAAATTTCCGAAAAACCGTTTTTTTTTACCAAAAAATAGCTTATCTATACAAATTTTTATGTATTTTGTGCAAAGGCAGTAGTTATTTAGATAAGTTGTTTTGTTTGCATACTGGGAACAGGCCCATAACTAGGGGTTTAGGGGTTGTAACCCCCCCAAAAAAAAAATTCGGAACCTAAAAAACATAGGGCCCCAAAAATCATAGAGTTTTCAAAATTTTCGAGAAAATTTTGAAAAATGCACCCCTAAGAATGTGTTTTTTCACTTCTCAACCCCTGAAATTTCAACCCCCCGCTCCCGAAATTTTTTGGATACTGGCCTGACTGGGAAACTAAAATCTCAAAAACTTCAGTTCAAATCTAATTCAATACTGAGCGTGTCGCTGTCGATTGCTTCAGGTCAAGATTTATCCGAGCACTCTATCAACAATCCATGACGCGGATCTAAATCTGCCTCCGGCAAGTGTCTCTCGCCCTCCTACTCAATCATTTTTCTCGCTTGGACCCTAAAGCTATGATCCGCTAAGTGGCTGGCTTATTTTGATCCAGTGCAAACAAAGTCACTTTTGTTCCTCCAAGCACGCTTCACCTTGCACACCTTTGCCTTTAATAATTGCTTTGACGAATTTGTTCGGGATCCAGATAAAAGTGGAGATTCATTCTTTATGTTTTACCCAGGCAGAAAAAAATTTCGGGAGGGGTCGAGATTTCAGAGAGAAGTGAAAAAAACACATTCTTAGGGGTGCATTTTTTCAATTTCATTTGTTTTACCTGAAATCGCCTGAAGGTTTCGCGTTTAATCTCACTCATTTTGGGCACTCCGGAGCGTTTCGATTACTTCAGGATGTCAGGAATGCTCAACGTACAGTCAGGCCCCAAGCCAGGGGGTTAGGGCGTTGTAACCCCCCCCCCCGAAATTCGGAAGCTAAAAACCCCCTATGGTTTTCAAAATTTTGAAAAAAAAAATTGAAAAATGCACCCCTAAGAATGTGTTTTTTCACTTCTCAACCCCCTGAAATTTCAACCCCCCGCTCCCGAAATTTTTTTCTGGGTACGGGCTGCGTACAGTTCCCTTCCAGTCAATCGCCGTCCAGTTTCAAAATTTTTTGAAAAATTTTGCAGGATTGTTCGTGTGTCATCAAAGGGCACAGAAAACTTTTTATTTGTTGCAAATGTCATTTAATTCTTCATTAATTCCTATGCAACAAATTTTGAACTATTTTTTATAAAAATTTATAGTAAAAAAACCAAAATCGGAATGAAAGGTTAACTTCTTCAAAGGTCATTATAGCCTTTCATCTCGACATTACCTTCCACCTGCCTGTAATTGAAGCTCACCTGAACTCCACGCCCACCTCCTGTATCCAATGGTTACTTCCCTCTCGGCCCATGTTTGGCATTCTCGCTCTCGCTTTTTAATTAATAACAGTGCTCGATTTTCATTTGGAACACCTGTCTTCTTTTTATAAACACCTGCAAACGGCTTACCTGATCAGTCATATAATTTTAGTTAAGCGGAAAACGGTCCAGGGTGACCTTAGAAACGTTAATGCCAACTTTTAGCATCACTTACTTCGAGATCGCCATTCAAAACCGTTAACCTGGAACTAACCGTTATAGCTGGATTAATAATTTTGTAGCAAATTTCACAATTTTGATGGAAATGTTCACTTTTCGAAAATTTTCGTCAAAAGTGATATTGGCTAAAAAACACTGATTTTTTCTTGGCTTCGACCACGCTGAGACGATTGACGCCAAAATTTTTCACGTGTTTTCACGTGAAACGTGAGTTACGTCTGTCACGAGGGTTACGTAAAAGGACAAGTATACCCCTCGCGCCTCCGTTTTGGGCGTGTGACAGCTCAAACGGTGGCTCTCGGTGAAACAAAGCCACTGCCAAAATTTCTGGATCCATGAATCAATTTTCCGGAAAATATGGCTTCCGGAAACCCGGATTTTCAGGATAAAATGGCGTATATAAACCATTTATCAATCTCGCGGCGAGTGCCCCGGGTTTTCCTTTCTTGTTCTCGGGACTAAATTTAAAACATGGTGCATGTGACCTTTTTGCCGAAATTTTACGTATATTTTAAATTTTCAAGATTATTTAAAAATGCGCCATTCCAGGAATATTATCGATTTTATTTCCCAAGATGACATCCAGACCAAGTCCCTCTCTCCTCTGCCCTTCGCTCATTGTGTCATTGACCGTTTTTCTATCGATATTCGCCGGCTCGGAAGCGGGACCGGACGGAGCGCAGGACATAAACAACTTCCTCAGCACGAGATCCGGAAGCAAAGTGTGCCTGGGGGACATTTGTGAGTTTTTTTAAGCATATTTTGAGCTTGGAAATGGAGCGAGATCGAATTTGGGATTCAGGAATTGGGCCCTATCCTATTATAACGGGCCCCCGATTTCACAGGCAAAAAACCATAGGGGGGACCCTATGGTTTAAAAAATCATTTTCTGAAGAATTTGTCAAAAAATCAATAGGGTCCCCCTATGGTTTTTTGCCAAAAAATTTTGCAAAGAGATGCAATAGCACTTTTTACTCAGAATTTCCGAGAATTTTTGAGTGAAATTCAATATTTCTAAATATCTTTCTAAATATTATTCGGGAAAAACGTGGAAATTTGAAAAATGTTATTTGGAATGAAATATTCACCTGATTTTAAAACTATTTCTCAGGTATGTGATGCTGGACTTTTTTGAGTATTGTATACGCTTTGGTAGGCAATTCATTCCTCTTTGAGACCTCAGCTGACAGTAACTTACTGGTAAAAAACTGGAAAAATACGCGTTTTCTAAAAAAATACGCGTTTTCTAAAAAATAGGCATGTTCTAAAAAAATAGGCATTTTCTTTAAAAAAATAAGCATTTTATTTTAAAAAATAAGCATTTTATTTTAAAAAATACGCATTTTCTAAAAAATAGCCATTTTCTAAAAAAATAGGCATTTTCTTTAAAAAAATACGCATTTTCTAAAAAAAATACGCATAAAAATTTGATTCTTATTTACCGGATCCAAAAAGATTTCAGAAGGAACTTCCCGAATTAAATCTCCCTAAAAGTGCAATTGCTCTAAAATTATAGTAAAAGTTTCTTCTCTGAATTACAGACACTATTTTTAAATATTACCGTTTTTTCTTACCATATTACTTCAGGCAACGACTCGAGTGCTTTTCATTACTACGAATGTTGCGGAAAGCTTTTCAATGGTAGGCCTAGGTATAAGTTTTTTATTTTCAATAATAAAAATCCGCTTCCAGAATGCTGCTTCCGGCTGCAGAACTGGGTGTGGATCGTGATCGTCGTGTTTGGCATTCTGCTCCTTCTCAGCTTCATCGGATCTCTCATCAAGTGCATTTGCTGCTGCGATAGAAACCGCTAAGGTTGGATCTCGAACAAGCCGCACAATCCTCAGGTTTATAACGGTGAGAATTTAGTTTTGTAAGGGCAAAGTTTGATGAGAAAGGATTTGCGAACAAAGTTCAATCTTCAAAATTCAAAGTGCATGAGAAGTCTTTCCAGAATATTCCGGACCGATTATGCATTTTTAAGTTACTTTTCTTAAATTCGAAAGTTTGATGAGAAAATATTTAAAAAAAAGTTCTATCTATTCTTCTTGCAAGTTAAACAGACTGGATCCCGCCACGATCTCCCTGATTTACAGTATATGCATCTAAATCCTATCGTATTGACTAGGAAAAACATTTTTTTGAGACTCAACAAAAAAACTAACTTCAGATTCGTGCTCAGCGCATCGAAATTGACCAGAAAAAGTGTTTTTTAGGGTTTTAAAAATTTCGAAATTTTATTTTAACCATAGGGAGGGTATCATGGATTTGACTTCCGAAATTTTTAAAACCCTAAAAAACACTTTTTCTGGTCAATTTCGATGCGCTGAGCACGAATCTGAAGTTAGTTTTTTTGTTGAGTTTCAAAAAAATGTTTTTCCTAGTCAATACGATAGGATTTAGATGCATATACTGTAAATCAGGGAGATCGTGGCGGGATCCAGTCTGTTTAACTTGCAAGAAGAATTTTTGATTACAAATAGGAAACGCAATTTTTACTTGGATGGCCCAATAGAACTTTGATGAGAAAATATTTGCGAACAAAATTCAATCTTCAAAATTCAAAGTGCATGAGAAGTCTTTCCAGAATATTCCGGACCGATTATGCATTTTTAAGTTACTTTTCTTAAATTCGAATTGTTTTTTAACAAAAAGTTTCTCTGAAACCAAAATTCCCAATTTACCTTTACGATGAATGGCAATAAGGCTGAGATTCCTGGAGCAGAAAAAGTTTTACGTAGGCCAATTCTTCAGAATTATTTTCAAAAAGTTACTCTTTGAACTTACCATACCTTTGTGACTCACCTTTGGATTATTCAATCTTGCCTAGAGAGGTAACCTAAAGTAGAAAAATTAAAAACATACAAAAATATGATAATTTTGTCCACCACACCTATACCTTTGTAAAAGTGAAGTTGGCTTTCGATCAATTTAGGTCATCCTTTCAATTATCGCAGGAATTTATCCTTAGATCCAAAGGTGGGTGACTATGGAGTCTCCCAAGGGAACCGGACAAAATCCCCCCGGTAATAATTCCCCCACCCCATTTTCAAAAAATTATAAAAAATGACCAAAAAGCATAAAAATGGTCATTTTTTTCGCTGAATTCGAATTTCGCATTATTTCTTGCCCAACTTTTAGGTATTAGGCTGAACAACCCCAAAAAACAACGCCTTAGAAGGCGCCAAACAAGGATTTAGGCTTGGGGCCCCGAACAATATGGGGCCTAAGGGACTTAGTCTTAGGCTTAAGCTCCCGAACAACGCTTACATTACCAAAAATAGTGTGAAATACAAATTCAGCGAAAAAAATGAACACTTTCATGCTTTTTGGCCATTTTTTATATGATTTTTTGAAAATGGGGGGAATTTTGGCCTACACTCTCTTCCATCTTTTTTCTCAAGACCGAAATCAATTGATCTTTGACCTCGGAGCTCAGAGTCCTTTCTATAGCGCCAATCCCAAAACTTTTCCATTTTGTGGCTGAAATGAGAGTTCGTTTACCTGCTCAATTCATACCTATAATCCATTCCATTCGAGAACATTTTCAGGTCGCCTTTGCACTTCAACGGACTCCTCTTGCCTCCCAACCGAGCACTGCTTTAATCGAACACTGCTTTTTTGTATCAAATTTGTATGTAATTAGAAGAACGAACCTTTTATAGAAATCAACCTCACAAAAATTCAATAAGTAATTCAGACAACTTTTTACATTATTGCACTTTTATTCATTTGTGTTATAAATGTTTTTTTAATAAATAATTGAAATAATTTTATTCCTCGAACAATTTTTATGAATTTTGTTGCTTTAATTGAGCAATGTCCAGTCTCGAGTTATGAACTGCCAATTCCAAGTCAAATTTAGTAAAGGTCAGCTTGTTCACCTCGCTGTCCATCGGGAACCGGTCATTGGGAACCGGTTCTGTCATCCCCTCATAGAGGGGTGCATGATAGCTCAAAATGCTCCCCTGGGAATTCTAAGAAGGAATCCGGAGGAATTTTTCGCGGTCGATCTCAAAAAGTGCCACTTTTTTTTGGCAAAAAGTGCCATTTTTGCCACTTTTCGTACTTCCTAGGCCAACGTTCGGGGGTCCGCTCTTTTTTGGACGCGTGACAGCTCAAAATTCTCCCCTGGGAATTCTGACTAGGGAATGTGTAAAACTTTTTCGCGGGCGATCTCGAAAAAGGTGGATTTTTTAGCCAAAAAATCATTTTTGCCAAAAATGACATTTTTCAAACCAAATCACCTACGGGGCTGATTTTTTGCACCCGGGGGTTTTCGATGGTGCTGAATCCGAATCTGACGTAAGTTTTGAGATTTGTTCTCACGAGGTCACATTGTGCCAGTCTCGCGGCTCTTCTCAGTCGATTTTTCGCGCCAAGCTCAAGATCAGTCCCGAACGTTAAGGGGCTTCATTGGAGGGGTTATGGTAGTCCCGAAATTTGGACCCAGTTTACGGAGGCAATTGTTCTTCCAAGTAGACTTTTCGGGGCAGTTCAGACAATAAAAAGTGTTGCGTTGCTGTGAGTTTTAACGTAAACACATCGCCAAATTTATTTGTTAACGAATTGGTTAATTAATTAAACAATATTACAATCGAAATTATGGGTTCAGTGATGAGAAAGTCAAAAGCCTTATATGGACTTCTTCTTGCAAACCATGTTCGCCAACGACTTGCAGCTCACATCGCTCCAGTCTCCGTTCACATCCGCTGATTGAATCATTGCAACACACAACTCGGGCGCCTTTCCGTCCAATCCGTCGCCACTCGGTTCCGCCGGCCGACCAAAGGCCTTGCCATCGCTCCAGGGAGATGTTCCCGGCTGAAAGATTTACGTGAAAAATACGTGCGAATGCCATAAGTTTCAATAGAAATAAAATACTACATACTATTATCCGGATTGGCGAATTGTAGCGTTTGAATTCGCGGGTTATTAGAGTGGAGAAGATGCCTAGGCATGGAGGACAAGAGGCCTTTTAAGGCATTTTGAGACAATATGATGAAACCCTTGGAGAGTAAATCGACCCCACTGAACCCTTATCCGGGATCAGATATGAACTTTGATCTTTGGTTTTTGAACTTTTTCCTTTAAAATATGGCGCAATCCCAATTTTAAAGGAAAAAGTCCAATGATCAAAGTTCAAATCTGATCCCGAATTTGGGTTCAGCGGAGTCGATTTACTCTAAAGAGGTGCCATCATATTGTCTCAAAATGCCTTAAAAGGCACAACCCGCGAATTCAAACGCTACAATTCGCCAATCCGGATAATAGTATGTAGTATTTTATTTCTATTGAAACTTATGGCATTCTAGTACAACCGGATAGTAGTACAACCTATTTTTATTTGCTCAAAAAGTTTAAGAAAATTTTGCGTTTTGTTCCAAATTTTTAATGATATTTTTTTCGGAAAGATACATTCCAAGTATTGTCCAGCAGTTTTGGAAAAAATCTCTTTTAACAAACACCGGAAAAATGGATGTCGGACTTTCATACTGTAAAAAATTGACTAAAAAATAAACTCTTGACACCTCGAAACCGCCGACTGCCGGATTCCCGAAGTCCACGGGCGTTCCATCCATCCAAACTGCACTTGAGACTGGGCCACTGGCATTAGAATAGGTGCGCGAAAACATCATGCCAATGTGGTAAACGCCTCCGGCACCAGTTTTCTTCATCTCTTCGTCCAAGAGGCCTAGGAATTATCAGAGTAAGAGGGTTTTTCTTTAAGATATGATAATATTAGGTAAAAAGGGTAAAAGCAATAACTTTGTGAAAAAAATTTTGTATATTTTTTAATTGTCAAGTTCAGGTCAATTTATTACATTACAATATTTTACCTACACCTTTTTCGAAATTATTTGTCAAAAAATTCTCAAAATTTTATACGTTCTTACAACGTTCAAAAACTTTGAACATGCCGTATTCCCTCCAAAAAGAGCCCTCTAGAGGGACCCTTTCTCTATAGGGACCCTTCAGTGCCCCCTCTAGAGGGGCATTGGGCCCCGTCCAATAGGGGCCCAATGCCCAAAAAGTGCCAAAAAACGAGTTTTTGGCCCAAAAAGCCGCATTTTTCGGCCCTCGCCGGCGAGGGTTGAAAAAAGGGTCATCTCCAATGAGGGCCCTCCAAAAAGAGCCCCTCAAGAGGGGCTCTTTTTGGAGGAAATACGGTATGTTGGGCAAAAAAGAAAAAAATAACTATCTTCGAGTCCCTCTAAGGTGCACTGTGTCCGTCGGTTACCAAACGGATATCCCGCTTTTTGAGGCTCCCGGACCCCAAACTCGCGAAACCCCCCCCCCAAAACCCATGATTTTAGGCGGGTTATCAATGTCAAAAATGGCTTTGACATATGTGAACACGTGACTTACGTGAGTTACGTGGGTCACGTAAAAGGGCAAGTTTCGCGTCGGGGCTCGGATCCGGGCGAGTGATACGTCAATCGCTTCGTCTCGACGAGCTGAGTCGATTGGTACCGGTCTCGGTGGCAACATTTGCGTTTTCCGGGATTTATGGCTCCCGGAACTCCGGAAAATCCCGGATTTGGCCAGGTCGGGGCTCGGATCCGACGCTCGGATCAGACGCGTCGGGGCTCGGATCCGGGCGTGTGATACATGAATCGCTTCGTCTCGACGAGCTGAGTCGATTGGTACCGTTTTCGCCGGGCAGATCGGCGATTTTCGGGATTTATGGCTCCCGGAAAATCCTGAATTTGGGGCGTGGTCCGCGGCGAAGCCTAGGGTGGTCCAGGGTGGCCGCGGGTGTCCTATGGAATGCTGTACTAAACCCTACCACAGAAGGATCAGGAAAAAAGTTGCCTCCTGGAAGACAATAGCAAAACGGGACTAGCACCGGCCATTTCCAGGCAAACACTCTGGCTTATCGAAGCCTTTCTATCATAAAGCTTTTTTACAAGCCATTTTTACAAAAAAATATCTAAATTTTTTTTCGAAATTGCCTATTTTTATTCAAAATTTAAAGTGGTCCACCTCTGACGAAAGCATTTTCTTTCTCGTTGTGAGTGGAACTCAAGGTGCCGCCGAGAGCAGTGCAATGCGCTTGAGCTTGCGGATGATTATATGAACCCTTTACGAGCTGAAAATTTTTGAACAGTTTGTGCAAAAATACATAAAATTAAAAAAATTCAGAAAACATGTATAAAAATTGCTAATTTTTACTATAAAAGTCTCAAAATTTTTGCAAAAAGCACCTGCCTTGTAGCATTTTCCTGTGAATTCGGACCAGCCAGGTGCGCAGGTGGCGCTGGTGAGGTGAGAAGTGAAATAGTGTGAGAGGAAGAGAAGAGTGAAGAGAAAGAAGAGCATCCGGAGCATTGATACGTTTCCTGAGAACTTTATATGATTTGTTTTCTGCACCAAAAAAAATTTAGTAATTGACGCGGTCTAACGCAATTTTTTTAAATAAATAGGTTACAAATCAATTACCGAATACAACAACTCTTATTTTTAGTCATACGAATTATGCGTGCTATATACCAAATTTTACAAAGCAATACTGCATTTTCTCGAATTGAACATTGTTACCGTTTTTTAATTTGCGGGATCAGGGTCAAATATTAGGTTGGCGACAAAGTTTTGAGACTCGAGCCAGGGTTTTTTACCGGAAAATCGATGGTCCAGAAATTTTGCCGATTTCACCTATATAGGGGTTTTTTGATGCGGGGAATCCGAATTTGAGGTCAGATTTTAGGTGGTCCCGCCACGAAAATTTGGAAAACCGCTATTTTCTTCAAAAATGGCCATTTTCGGTCAAAAATGGCCCAAAAATGCCCATTTTTGGCGCGATACAAAAAAACCAATTGCAGATTCGAAATCAGCGCATCGAAATACCCCTAAAACACATTTTGCAGAAAAAGTTCCCACGTTTTCAAAAAATCGATTTTTTTCGAAAATCATGTGGTCCCCCCTATGGTCAAAAAAATCAAATTTTTTCGAATTTTTCGCAAAACATGTTTTCATACTTTGTCAAAAATTGTAAACCTTTTTTAAAAGGTCACCTCTTTAGAGCACTTGAAAGTTGCGACTAATGTTTTAACGCGGCGTTTGATTTTGGTCACCGATCTCATTATGGTTAGTGTATGTCAACTTTTTTAGTCCGTAAAATAACTGTGAAAAACCTATATTTTAAAAAGCTGAGAACTCGAAAAGTTGACTGATATTCACCATGGCCAAATAATTCAAAAAAAAACGGTAGCCAGAAGCGCCGTAGCAGAAACGGCGCGGGGAAACACTATTTGCAACTAGGGAACATTTTGTAGGTTATTTCTAATACTTCAAACTAATCTAACGGTCCAAAACGGTTTTTGGCGGGACAAAAACTCAAATTATCAACTCTTCAACAGAAATTCTAATAGCAAAAAGAAAAAATTGCGATTCAAGGATGACAAAAAATTTATCAGTGATTAGAGGATCGCTGCTGAAATAATCGATTGAGAAATCAGATCGATTGCTCCGATTAACGGAATGAGAAAGAAGAGAACGTAATTTCAAAACGGACGATGAATTCTCGATAATAAATAAAAACAGGGAACGATTTTCAGGGTCGCAACTTTCTTTTTGGCAAAAGAACTTTTTCGAAACAGACACCAAATCAAACCTGTTATTTTCAATAACAAGTCTGCTCAATAGTGCTATAGTTTGTTCGATAACAAATTTACGGTTGGTCAGTGCTAAAAAATAACGACAACAAAACCTTTCGAGTACTTCGAATACAACTTTTTAAGACCGTTATAAGTTTATTTTACAAAGAGACTGCCATTTAAAAAATCGGTCGAATGAAATGGAACAATGTGTAATGCGTAGGGTGCGGATTTCCCGGACATGGCCGGGAATGTCCGGAAATGTCCGATTTTGCGACTTCTGTCAAAATTTTCGGACATGAAATCAATAGGGTCCCCCTATTGATTTTTTTGGCAAACATTTTTTTTCCGAAAATGATTTTTCATACCATTTTGTAGTGATAACCATATCGATTTCAGTTGTTGAATATGCGTTTTCGGACAAGTAAAATTGCTAAATCAATAGGGTCCCCCCTATTGATTTTTTGGCAAAAAAAATTTTTTAGAATTTTTTGCCAAAAAAACCATGGGTTTTTTTAACGTTTTCGTGAAAAATAAAGAATTCTTAAAGAAAAGTTGGAATTTTTTTTAATTGAGGTTTTAGATTGAGGTAATTCTTGAAATTTTTCGGAAATATTTTTATTTTGTCGTCTGACCAATTCCAAGCTCTATTTCGAGATTGTTTCCTACATAACTGTCAAATCTGATCTTTGATCTCGCAAATCTCAACTTCAACTAATCTCGAGTTGATTAATTGATGCCATTTTTGTTCAAGTATTGATGTGTTCTTTCGGCGGTGTTGATGAGTCAGCTGCCGTTCATGCTTTGGTCTACCTTCACTTAAGATGAAATGGACCCGGGATAACGGAGTGAACAACCCGAGCTCGAACAACTGTGTATGTTTCTTTTGTTCCGCCTTTGGATCAATTCTTGACGCCCACAGGTAGCGATGAGAATATATAAGCTTATCCAAGAGACGGATTCTATATCGGTCTCTATAAACTTGATAGTCTTTAATTTTGTTCAGTTGAGAATGGTCGAATTTATAACTTTTGAATTCGAAGCTTATAAATAGGGGTAGGGGCTACCCGCTTAGCCTAGTGTCGCACTTAGCCTGGTGACCTAAAAAGGGCAATAACTTGGTCCCAAGTCTAAGATTAAGTCTAGCCGTAAAGCTAAGCCTAAGCCCTTTTTAGGAAAAACCCTTAAACCTAAACCTAAGCCTAAGCCTAAAGTTAAGTCTAAGCTATGGCCTAAAGAAGGTCAAAACCGTTTTCAAATCTCAAAAACGATTTTTGAACTGCTTTAAGCCATAACTTTCCATATAAGGCTTGTCTTTTTGACATCTTGCACTTAATCTGTGCCCCTAGACGAGCTGTAGGCCCTGCCAAAAAGGTTAATCCCGAGATTTGAAATTTCGGAAGTTTAGCCATTTTTAGGTCACCAGGCTAAGTGCGACGCTGGCCTAAAGTGGATTTTCCCTATAAATCAAGCCTTGAAAATTACTTATTTCTCAGTTTTGCAAATTATCTCCTATGACCTCTCACAAAACAGAATGCAAGGTTTGCGGTATTTCCGGTCCAAAAATTGGGAATCAAGAAATTTTCTTTAAAAAGTGACTTCTTTTCGTAAAATGGTGTTTTTTATTAAGAAGAAATACCCCAATGGGGAATTTTGTTACCTGGGGTAATAACAATAGCTATTTTATGGAATATTTCTCGGGATCGGAATTTCGAATTCACTGATTCCAAACGATTCTGGTTTTGTTTATTTTCTCTCCCAAAATTAAAAACTTTTGAGTCAAAATATTTCGCATGATTTTGATCTGATTTGTCATAGTTTAGAACAGAAATGACTCAGCTTCGCTCTATTCTGCTTTTGCTCATATTCACAGTTATTTTGTACGAAGTGCACTCTTTGGGCGTTTGCACTCATCAAGGCAAAACGTATGCCAACGGGCAGGAATGGGTAAGAATTTTGGAACTTAAAAATGGGATAGATTAGAAAAAAGTATCTCTAAAATTCTCTAGCTCTAAATCTTTGGCATAGATTAGACTGCGTTTTGTCAGAAGTCGGCTTAAATAAACCATTTGGAAAATCACATTTTCACGTAGAATAAGCAAAAGCGTAAGAGATAACTTAGGCTTAAATGAAGTCTTAGGCTTGTTTCTACGTTTTAGTCTAAGCTTTATTTAGTTTAAAATGCCGTAGAAAAGAGTTCCGACAGGGCAAATGGCGATTTGAATTTGCGCCAAAACATAATTGCATGCCAAAGGGGTTAAAATGGGCCGCTGAAAATTTTTAATGAGGGGGATTACTCGGCAGGGGTCTCCTCTAGAAATTGGTAAAAAAATTTGAGAGGGGCCTTATTAGAGTAAAAATTTTCACAGTCAACACTTTTCCCTATTAGAGGAGGCTCTTTTCCTGATGCTGAACAGAACCTCCTCTAATAGGGAAAAGTGTTGACTGTGAAAATTTTTACTCTAATAAGGCCCCTCTCAAATTTTTTTACCAATTTCTAGAGGAGACCCCTGCCGAGTAATCCCCTTCGTTAAAAATTTTCAGCGGCCCCTTTTAGCCTCTTTGGCATGCAATTATGTTTTGGCGCAAATTCAAATCGCCATTTGCCCTGTCGGAACTCTTTTCTACGCCATTTTATAGCTAGCTCTTTAATTTTGTAGGATGGCTTTTTTAAACGGTCTGTGGGAAAAACGAGTCTTCGACAAAAATGGCTTTAACGGTAATTCTTATGTTAAAGCTCTCAATTTAGACCTACCGTTCGTTCATCATGGCCTGCGAGGTTCAACCGAACTATTGGCAGACTAAGGTAAGATTTTTGCTTCGCCAGCTTATTTTTTGGTAAAACAATACAATTTTTGATGCGCATTTTAATTCGTCGAAAATTTTTTCTCAAGAAATGTCTAAAAGATTTTATTATCTCTTTGAAGTTTTAGTTCAAATTTATTCATATTTTAGCCTAACATTCCCTTTATTTCACATTTCCTCATCCTTTTCTCTTTTTACACAGTCTCTAACTTTTCTCTGACCAATCTTTGATTCTCTCGCCGGAGAGATATCTTTTTTAAAGGTTCAGAGATCAAAACAGAAACTCGTTGTTTAAATATAATAAAAATACCGTATTTTCTCTAACTATATCCCAGCCTTTAATAGACATCCATCGCTCCTGCTTGGAGCAATTAAAAATTTTCTTGGCCTCTTATAATCGTACATCCTCTAATAATTCCCCAGTCTCGAATACGGTATCATAAGTTGATAGCAAAACAAAGTATTCATTTCAGGTGGTGGCCTGCGTGTCTTTGATGGGCGACAGAATTCCGGTGGGAAGTCAAATTCGGGATCGCCACGGGGTTTGGAAGTGCTATCAAGACGAAGAGACCGGAAGCACCAAACTCGTTCAGAATCCTTGATCTCTCCATCGGAACTAATCAAAGATGAAAATGATAATTTTAAACAGAGAAGCTTGGATTATTCAACTTTTAATTTATGCATAAAACCGGTGCCGATCGAATGTTCTAGATTATTATGACTCATCAGAAAATAAAATTGTTTTATGGAAGTATTTAAAATTATTGTATTTTGTTGCCAACCTATAAAAATTAATAAACGTTTAAAATTAAAAATTACTTGTTAGCTTTGGAATTCCTGAAATTAATTTTTTCCGAAAAATTTCGAACTTTTCAAGAGTGTACCTTTTTTAGAGTGCTCTAAAAAAATTTCAAGAGCTAAAACACAAAAACTAATTACATATCCTGATTCAGGACAAAAAGTTGGCTATATAAGGGCAATATCAGATTTTAGCTAGGAAGCCAAAAAACTGGCAAAAAATTACCCCAAAGTTAGCGTATCCTTTCGGATACACTGGGAAATGAAGGGTTAAATTGTAAACTAATATTTTCGATAATTTGCGGTGAGCTATCAAAATTTATGGTTAATTTTCCGAACTTAACTGTTACTTTTTGTAATTTTATAAAATTTGTTTTCAAAGATTCCATAACGGAACTCAAATTTGGCCTTATGATAATATACGGTTCTCCCGATTTCACAGGCGAAAAAACCATAGGGGGGACCCTATTGATTTTTTGACAAATTTCTCAGAAAAATGATTTTCCCCCCTATGGTGTTTTGGCAAAAAAAAAAGTTTTTTAGAAAATTTTTCGGCCAAAAAACATAGGGGACCCTATTGATTTTTTTGAGAAATTTTTGTCAAAAAATCAATAGGGGCCTCCCTATGGTTTTTTGGCCTGTGAAATCGGGAGAACCGTATATTATCATAGGACCCAAATTTCGAACTCAAAATGATTCGAATGAATCTGATTTCTTTCGAAGATGCAAAATAATTATTTGCAGAAAAATTTATTTAACGACCAGGGTTAATAATTATGTCTGGATATTATTTTGAAAGGAATTAGAAACTACTCAAGACTGGATCAGCTCCAAAATTATGTTGCAAAATATTTGCTTCAAACTGTCCTTTGAAATAAATAAGCTCATTTTTTCTGTGAAATAAACAAACTTCCCTCAATAATTAGGTATAAGAAGCACGATTTTAGTGCCCGTTATTCGAGACAAGAGCACATGGCCCTGTGGCGCAATGATAGCGCGTCGGATTCCAGACCCGAAGGTTGCGTGTTTGAATCACTCCGGGGTGAAAATTTTTACATTTTCCTTTTTTGGCTCTGTGGACAATCTTAGATGGAAACATATCAGTCATTTTGGATACCGTATTTCCTCCAATAGAAGCTCCCTACAGAAAGAGAAATACAGTCGAACCTCCCAATAACGCCCCTCCGAATAACGCCGCCCTCCCAATAGCGCCGATTTTTTTGAAACATGCCTTACAAATTACCCTCTGAATAACGCCGATTCAAATATTTTGAAGAAATTTTTGTAATTTTTATCATTTTTACAAAATTCTTAACAAAATTTAAAAAATTTTCAGATTTTCGGAAGTATTTTTGGCGCTTTTTGCCAAAAGTTTTACAAAATTCGGTAAAAAATACTAAGATTTTATGAAAAAGTTCAAATTCGCGCCAATAAATTCAAATTTATTGCCGAGAAATTCAAAAACCCCCGATTAACGCCGATCTAACCAAATTTTGGTTAAAAACCTCCGAATAACGCCGCCCTCCCAATAACGCCGATTTCGTCCGGTCCCGAGAGGCGCGTTATTCGGAGGTTCGACTGTAATCAGAATCTGAAATAATAAGCATGATATTATGTGAACAAATCATAATCTCTCACGTCTGTAAGAAGCAAGGCATGTATTTAGATTAATACGCTAGACGTTCGACTTTAGTATGTAAAAATGAGAGGATAGAGAAAAACTTTGCCAATTTTGAGGACATTGAAAAATAAGAGCCCGGGGCCTTTGGAGGAAATACGGTATTTATCATTTTTGAATTCAGTTTCAAGATTTCCCCTTTTATAAATTTTGCGCTTAACAAACAAAAACTCAATCGACAATCGATCGACTGAGCGCTTGTGCGGCCTTTGGTCTGTCCTTCCCTTTTCGCTCGCTTCTTCTCTGGCCTTCCCTCTATGTGCGCCCTTTTGCTTTGTGTGTGTCTCTTCGCTTTCTTTTTTCTCTGCCTTTCCCTCGATCCTATGGCATATTTAAAGGCGGCGTCCTTTGTGAATATAACAATGGAAAAGCGATGTTCATTCGCCTGTGATGACCACTCCGTGTTTCAGCAGATGAATACGATGAAGACCACCCTTGGCTGTCTGAGGCACAACTTGGAACACAATTTATAATCAAGCAAATTTTTTGTAGTAATTTTTTAGTTTTCAATTTTTGCCGTTATTTTTGCCGCTATATATTTTTCAGCACCAGAATACTTTAATTTCGAAATGTATGTTTTAGTTTATTTAATTTCAGGAAGTATCGAATAGAGATGAAAAATATTAACCCTTCATTGCCCGACCGTGGAATTTTGCTGATTTTCGGTATAAAATGCCGTAGATAAGAGTTCCGCGTAGGCAAATGGCGATTTGAATTTGCGCCAAAACATAATTGCATGCCAAAGGGGTTAAAAGGGGCCGCTGAAAACTTTTAACGAAGGGGATTACTCGGCAGGGGTCTCCTCTAGAAATTGGTAAAAAAATTTGAGTGGGGCCTTATTAGAGTAAAAATACTCACACTCTTTTCCTGAGACTCTTTTCCTGATGCTGAACAGAACCTCCTCTAATAGGGAAAAGTGTTGACTGTGAAAATTTTTACTCTAATAAGGCCCCACTCAAATTTTTTTACCAATCTCTAGAGGAGACCCCTGCCGAGTAATCCCCCTCATTAAAAATTACCCCTTTGGCATGCAATTATGTTTTGGCGCAAATTCAAATCGCCATTTGCCTACGCGGAACTCTTATCTACGGCATTTTACAGAGTTCATTTGGGCCACGGATAACGGGAAAAATATTACTTTTTCGAAATGCGATCAAAAATTCGTCAATTTTTTGATCAATCGTCAATTTTTCGGGGGTACGTCTGGAAAATGACCATTTTCCAGGGCAATATCGTAGAAAAAGTGGTAAACAAATTACATATCCTGATTCAGGACAAAAAGTTGGCTATATAAGGGCAATATCAGATTTTAGCTAGGAAACCAAAAAATTGGCCAAAAATTTCTCTAAAGTTGTTGTGCGTTTTCGCAACGCTGGGAGTCAGTGGGGTCAAAATTTGCGTTGCGTTTTGGATAACACTGGCCAATGAAGGGTTAAGCTGGAATTTGCATGGATTAATAATTGCATTTTTAGAAAATGCTAAAAAGAGTACATGTTGATTGTATACAACATATGAAGGAAAGTACATAAGAAAGATATACAGAAGAAAATTACGAAAGAGTTTGTTAACGAGACAGGTTGTCTTGCTGTTTCGACTCTAAATCAATACAGCAAGACCGAAACAGATGTTGTAAGGTCGAGTCTCATCAGTTGATGTCCTTACAACTTATCGAAGCAAAGTATCTCTTAAGGGTATAGGCAGGGAGAAATGACAAAGAGAAGTTAAATTGAAAATGTAAATTAGGCGAAGTGATTTTGAAACAAAAAGTTCAGACAAAAACCAACGTGAATTTGAGTAAGCGTGATTTCGTGCCAAGACATGCAGCGTTTTAAATTTCATTTTGTTCAAACTATTTCGTTATCAGAATTTTTAGTCTTTCTATGCGTAAAATAATTTTACCCCGATTTAACTAAAGTAGTGAAAATTTTTGGTGTTTAAAAAGAAAGAGTGATCGGGGCGGCCGTATTTGAATCCTAAGGTTAAGTAAAATTAGAAACGGACAAGAAGTTAATGTTAGCAATTAGACTGGGTTGTATAGAGTATGGGTCACGAATCCAACTCTGTACTATTTCGTGATTCAAAAATTAAATATGCACGGATTAAGCTGGAATTTGCCCGGATTAAGCTGGGATCTGCCCGTATTTAGCCGAAATTAGCTCGGGACGTCTGATGAGTTATACAAGTAGCCTACGTACAATTCTGTAAGGCATAGGCAAAAAATTGATTCAACTTTATCCGTAATTTTGTAAAAGGTCAAAGTTTACATGTGACCAAATGAATGTTGAACTTTTAAACGAAAGGCTTACCTTTGCATTTGCAAAGGCATTAAATATATCGATTTGAAACATTTCAGCAAATTCCTCAGATGTCTCGCAGGTCCCATCGGTTGTGCTTATAGGGATTCTGGGTTATGTTAGAAGCTTTGGAATATATTTTTCGAAGACAATTTTTTGAAGTAACTTTTTCGAAAAGGAGCAAATTTTAAATTGTCGCGAAAACTTTTCCATATATGTCACCAAAAGTTTATGTATTTTCGTATACCCATAAAAATATCAACGTTGAGTGTTTCTGAATGCTTTATTATACAGGAATATCTTTCATTACGTCAAAATTTTAACGTTTATGACCTAGCACAAACACGTGATACCAAGGAGAGAAGTGCAAATATTTTCATTGTTAATGTAACATTTTGTGGAAAAATTGCATTTTTAACTAAATAGTTTTTTCGAGAGAATTCTTTTTCAATTTCAATTTTGCTTTCCCAGAGAGTCGGGAAAAGTCTCAAAAACTGGCCTCTGCGTTGAGAATACCATTTGAATTGGCGCTCAGCATATATTATGCTGGCATTTCGCTGCCTATAGCTTCCAATTGGTTCTTACCATTCAAATTAACTTTTACCGCCATTTTTGCGTCTCTACGGCCATTTTTGTTTGTGATTGTCTGTCATTTATGAATGAGTTTTGATATATATTACTGTTACGTGAAATTTTAGTGAATCTATGATTATGGGATTCGTTATCGTTTTAATTTATTATGTTATTTATCAAAGTAATTAGAAGTTTACTGTTACAGCAAAGAAAATGCGCATTGGAATTACTGGTTAGCTGAAAAGCAGTCAAAACCCGAATAGTAATTTTGATAAGAGTTTCAGTCAATTCGCGGAAAATAATTTTTGATTTTGCAGTTTTGCTTATTCCATGTTTTCCATGAACTGTCTGACTGTTATTATCGTATTTTTTAAAGGAATGTAACAAACCAACAACCAAATTTGTAAAAATCAAATAATTATTACATTATAGGATGTCAAATATCGCTGCAATGGACAACGGAGCTATGGTTGGAACTATGGTGGATACGTTCAAGTACCTGAATTATTGCCAGCTGGCAAAGAATAGTCTTGTCTCGAAGAGATTCCGGGATCTGATTCGCACCCACAGAAATGTTTTGGCACGGCTTTACGTCGAAAATATGGGCATTGTGAGAATTTTATTCTTAATTTAGTTTTCAGAATTTGTCAAATAATAAGGGGGCAAATCCCGGTGTATTTCGGACATTTTCTGCATAAGATATTTTCCTACGCCTCTATTTTAGGCTGAATAATCCTTATAAGGGGCTTATAAGGATACTTTTTGGCTACTTAGGTTAGGCTTGCGGTTTTAGGCGAAAATCGA
Organism: Ditylenchus destructor; assembly: GCA_022814885.1. Classification (NCBI taxonomy): domain Eukaryota; kingdom Metazoa; phylum Nematoda; class Chromadorea; order Rhabditida; family Anguinidae; genus Ditylenchus; species Ditylenchus destructor. The sequence goes on from JAKKPZ010000189.1 coordinate 97,037, forward strand.
TGCTTTATGCTATGCGGCAATATGCCAGCAGGTGATATCGTAATTAAGCGAATGATATGACTTATCCCTCATTTGAATTTTTTATTATTTTGTCTTTAACTATGGAAAAGTGTGGACAACCTCTTCCTTCTTTCTAGAAGTGTGGAGGACCCGTAATAACATATGAATTTTTTCTAGAAGTGTTTCTTTATTGATCGTTCTTTCATCAAAATGTTTGACGAAGAGCTCTCTCCTGAAGCATACGACGAATGGGTCATTCTCAACCAATACTCGAAAGAAATTCCACTGGAAGATCGAAATGCTTCGATGCAAATCGCAGAAAATGAATTCAATATATATACACTTTGGGCTAATGCTAATTACAAAGGTAATCAGATGTTTATCTTCAAGCTCCAAACCGTACCAGAATCAGTTAATAATGACATATATTTTATCCAAAATCTCAAGCGAGAAGGCGAATAAATGATGTTTGGTTGCTTTTGAATTACATTTTCAATTCTATTCTTTGATTTATGTTAGAAACCAATTTGTGATTATTAAATTACAAATTTGGTAATTGCAAATTTTCTGGTCATTCTATTGTATTCTAGTTTTTTTGGTGCCAATTTGTGGACTAAATATACATTCAAATACAGTTTTATATAAACATCCCCATTTTAGATCTAAACCGCACAAACAGAGTATTGAGGGCGAGTGCAGAGCTCAACCACGAGTATTGGCCTTTATTCCAGTACTTCGCTCACCTCATAACGGACCCTTTCGTCTACATTCGCTTTGTGGAGTTGATTCCTCAAATGGATGTATTAAATTTGTTGGCCAGCTCAATCCACTCCGATCACAACCGCATCCAATGTGATGTACTTGTCGTCAATCTCCGAGATAATATGCATGGATTCATAAGCTGGATAAAAGATCATATGCTCTGTAAAGAAATTCGAATTGATGAATTTACCATTTCAAATTACGATGAAGAGTTCCTCGACTTTTTTTTGACTGGAGGCCATTGTACTCTTGAATTTAACAGCACATTTTATGACTATTTTAAAGTGGTCATGGATTTGGTACAGGTAAGCAAAGTATTCTTAATACGACCAATTAAGAATCAGTGCTTTTCGCCAAAATTACTTATTTGAATATAAATCTATTCATTTTCTGCGTCATGTATTTTTGTTCAACTGAAAAATGCGAATACAGATTACATTTTGGTTATATTTTTAGAAGTTCATGGCTCTCAAAAGCATCGATGAATGCCGAGTAGTTGAATCCATTCGAGGCTATATCTCAAACGAAAGTGTGGAAGAAGTTAAGCGTAATTACTCCAAATTTATCGTTAAAGAAGATAGAAACGAAGACGATGGCAGTACTGAACAAGTCTTTGAATTTGACAATAACGACATTGGAAAGAAAATGAAGCTCAATATCAGAATCCTTTTACGATCAGATTTAGGTTATCATTATAGGTCAGCATTTTCGCTAAAGATCGCAAGCTTGTAATGATCGCTATTCACTGTGTGTGAAGTACAACCCTGAAAAAGTAATGAACCCACTCAATTTTCAAGAACTGACTACTTCTATACGACTAAAATCTTACAGTAGCCATTTTTGCTTGAAACCTGTGTGATCTTATATTTCTGTGTTTTGAAATGCCGATTTTGGTTTGCTATACACGTATTGCTTACGGAATAAAATGTTTTAAGAAAGCCGAGTTGGGATTTTCATGTAATCATAACAGTAATGTACAGGGTGGTTCAAAATAACATCAGTTAGCTTCTCCCCATTATCACAAAAAAGAGCGGCCATAAGCCGTCTGCGCGGCCGGGGATAAAATAGGATCAATAGAGAACGAATCACGCTCATCGAAATTTTTCGTTTGGTTATTTATCGTAGAAAAAGTGGTAAACAAATTACATATCCTGATTCAGGACAAAAAGTTGGCTATATAAGGGCAATATCAAATTTGACATAGGTGGTCTAAAAATTGGCCAAAAATTACTCCAAAATTTGCGTATCCTTTCGGATACACTGGGATATGAAGGGTAAAATCCATTAATACGAGAAACTTGGGGAGTGGTTAATGGAAAAAATTTCGGCTTCTGGAACATATAATAATAGATGCTGGATAATAAAGCTTAAATAAAGCTAAGGATCGAATGAAATGTACGGAAATTATAACATTAACAATCACAGAATTCAAATTGCCGCAAAAACCGCCCTTTTATTAAGCCCCAAATCTGCGCTCTAACTTTTCGCGTTGTCTTTTGAGTGTATCGCATTCTACCTAGCTTGAAATAACGGTGTGACATAACGGGGATTTTGCGGGAACTTGAAAACAAGCCGGAGGCGTTAATGCGCAATTGAATGAATAATATTATTTTCATCTTAGCTCTTCCATTGAAGTCTCCGACTCTCGAATCAGATCATTCGCAATTCATACTCACTGCGCAAGCTCCGTCCAAACATCGACAACCTAAAAATAAGATTAGTGTTTATGCCGCAGGCAATATTGATTGGCGAGCAAAGTTGATTGTTCAGCCCGGCCTTTGATCCAGCCAGGACGCCGCCGTCATAGGGTAAATCAGGTAATTACCCGGGGTCCACCTTTTAGAAGGGAGAAAAAAAATCAAAAGGGGGACCAAAAGAAAATTAATTGGTAGCAATTTTTGGCAAACAAGCTTAACATTTCAAAAAATTTTCGCCTACGGCGCTATTTTCTTCTTAACTTTTTTAGTTATAATTTATTTCAATGATAAATTTTAGTCAATTTTTAAGAGAAAAGCCAATTTTTTCAAAAAATTTTCGCCTGCGGAGCTATTTTCTTCTTAACTTTTTTAGTTATAATTTATTTCAATGATAAATTTTAGTCAATTTTTAAGAGAAAAATTCTCACCGCGGGGCACTGGATCCAGCCCGCCAGCTTGGTGGGTTAAATGACAGCTGGCCCCCGGTTGGATCCAAAATTATTGTTCCGGGTATGACCTCAGGGTTCGATATTCCGAGACTTTTTGGGATGAATCATTGGGATAAAACTTTTTTGGGATCAATCCCGGAATGAGAAATTGGGCCCGGGCCAAATAATCGATTCTGCCTAAAAATCTATTGAAAAATTGTTCCAATAAATTTCTTCCCATTTTTGTAAAAAAATACGAAACACACTTTCCCTTACCTGCATTGAAAGGTGAGCCATATCCCAGGGCGATAGGACGAGCTGGAGCGCGATAATATCTCGGACCGTGCCAATATCTCTGACTGTCTGACTTGTGTCGCGCATGGCGGTGTTGTCTTTGATGTCGATGATGGCGCGAGTGGTGCAGGTGTTTGGTCAGGTGACGCCAGTGGGGCTCTACCAGTGCGATGCAAATAAGAAGGGTGAATAATAAACAGAATAAAACTTTCATATTCGAGAGTCACTAAAATTCGAGATTTGTTCTCAAAGGTGAAAAATTTTGCACTTTGCAAAGCACTTTATAGTTTCCACCTGACCGTTATAAAGGCTTAAATAGGACACTTTTTTGAAGTCCATATTTTCATACCGTTCAAATAAAAAAGCTGCGGATTAACCGCAAACTTTAAACTCTTCGGATTCCACAATGTCACGTCGCTCCAATTTTTTTTTGTTGGAAAATTGGTTTTTACTGAAAATTTATAAAAATGTTGGGATTCTTCTCTAAAATAATTTTATCAATGATTATCGTAATTCCTTTGATTGAATCTGTCAAAGATAGGTTGAAAACCTGAAAAAAATTAGAGGGGGTAAAATTGAACGGATCGATTTTTGCTCAAATTTCAAAAATTTTCGCCATTTTTGTGACATTTTTCAAAAAAAATTCAGAATATGAATTCCCGCCCAAAAAATTCTAAATTTTTTTTCGAAATTTTTGCCATTTTTTGCAAAATTTGGGAAAATTTTGAAAAAAATGGTTAAAAATAGGTAAAAAATTAAAATTTTTGGCACAAAATTTGAATTTGCGCCAAAAATTTGAATTTTTGGCATTTTTGGAAAAATTTGCATTGGGGGGAAATTAGAGTGGGGGGGGGTAAAACAAGAGGGGGTTAAATTAGAGATTGAAAATCTGAAAACTTCTAACATTTTGATGTGCTGATTTGTTACATAATTGAAGCCACTTTTCGAGAATAAGCAGGAAATACAAGCACCTGGGGGTCAATTGGAGGAATTACGATATTTAAAATAAATAAGGTAAATATTAATTTCAAACCGTGTTTGAATGGCACCGTAACATCTGCCACCCGACAAGTGCCACCCCGACATCTGCCACCTTCAACTTTTCCTTCAGACTCTTATCAAATGACTCGGTCAAAAAAGACATAGGAACGATGGGCCGCAGACGGTTAGAAATACACACTATTGTCGCACGCAGAGGCTGTTCTCTAGTATGAAGTGGGAGCTGTCGCGGTGGCAGATGTCGGGGTGGCACTTGTCGGGTGGCAGATGTCCCGGTCCCGTTTGAATATTGTTTCAACCCAAAAAAGTATAACAGTGGCATTTTTGCGACACAAGAATGACCTTTTAACCGAAAATAAGTTGCGGAGCTTTAGGTCGACCGAATCTAAAAGAGTGATTGGCAAAGGTATGGAACGCCAGCGGCGATGCAAATCTTATTTAAGTCATCGCACAACTTCTTCCGCTCCACTTCTACTTTTGATTCCCATTCCAGGATTGAGAATGCGTTCCTCCCTTTCAAAGATTTTTGATCCGATTTGAAGCATCATCCCAGCGGCTGCCAAATATGAACGCCATTCACTTTCGCACTAAACTTTGGAATGGTTCATCCACAAAATCATTGAATATCGTAGTTTTAAAGAGTGTTCAAGGATTCTTATGAACAATATACAACCTTTTGGGGTGTTACAGAAATTTTTGAAAAATACTGAAAAGAAATATCCTGAACAGTGGAAATACTGAGGGGCTTACCCCGGGAGTACCGCTACGTAAAAAATTTACAGTTTTTTTTTACGTTACAGAATTTTTTTTAATACTGACAAGAGAAGTCTTGAACAGTGGAAATACTATATTTACCGTTGTCGCGGGAAGTTCTGAGCTAGTTTAGCGGATTTCGAAAATGCAATTGTTGTGTTGTTGTTATTATTATTATTATTATCTTAGGCTTAAGATCCCGAACAACCCTTATAAGGGCAGAACGAAAGGCATTAGGCTCAAGGGTTCCACTAGGCGAAGATCTTAAGGCCCAGTCCTTTAGGAGCATTTTAAGCTATTACTTAAAGCTTATGCTTAAGTCTGAGTTTAGTTATGAGCCAATACACATTATATTTTTTGGCGCTCAATTGTCCGGTGCTCAATTGTTTGGCGCGCAATTGTCATAGAGCCCGAAGCCAGCTTCATCAGTAGTTATGAAGGTTTTTATGTTATAGGCTAAAGGGATTTAAAGCTAAGAAACCCTAGGAACTGCTGAAGGTAAGTCAATGAATCCAACTTTATCTATTATTTTGAATTGTCTTAGATTTTTGGATAAGTGTTTAAACTTTGAACATATTCAGACGTCTTAAGTTTAGAACGCAAAAGAGTATTTTTGATTGGAATGAAGTTAAAATTAATCTTGTCTTAGACTAGGCAAACATTATACTGACAAGTATTCTTATTTTCTTCATCCCAACAGAATTTATTTATTCTCATTTCCCAGCGATCATTCATTATTTCGTCTTCTTCTTGATCCACCAATTTTTCGGGATCAGCTGGTCAATCGACATTCTCTGCACTTCTGCCGCAGTTGTAGCCGTGGCTTCTGTCGTCGTGGATTCCATTTTTGGCTCTTCCTGTTTCTTTAGAATCTTCTTTATTTTCTTTGCGACTTTTTTTTGCTTTTTCACTATTTTCTTCAGGACTTTCTTCAGTTTCTTCTTGAGCTTTTTCTTGGCCGGCTTGCACGCTTTCAGGACCTGCTCGCCGCTTTCGTTCTGCTTTGAACATCCTGCAGACCGGATGTTGGCTTCGTCGACCCGGAATATCCACTTCCCAGGACTGCCCACATTGCTCTTGTGATTGATTTTGAGCACGTCGCCGTTGCAGGATCCAGGTATCATGGTGTAATGTTTGCCATCGCCGAGATCAAATCCAGCTCTGGCAGGTATGCCTTAAAAGGAAATTGTGTTGAAAATAGTTTCCTTATTTGACTTATAAGGAAATTTTGACTTATAAATCACTTATATGACCAAATCTTAAACAAGCCATTTTCTCACCGTTAATTTCGGGATACCAACGGCCAACGAAAGACTTTATAATTATTATTAAAACCTGCGCTCACCACCCAATCCTAACTCTCCGCCGCTCGCTTCTCCAGTCGTCCATTCCAACTTGTTATAATAAAAAATTGCATAAGATCGCTTGCCGTCCGTAGTAATCACCAGCTAAATATTTAAAACAATAATGGACAGGATTTGCTACAATCTATAACAATACATTTGGACTACAATATCTGAGGGGAGAATCAAATTGGGTGGGTATTCGAAAACTGACAGTTAGTATGTTTGGTACTATAATACGTATCGAATGAATATAGGCGTTTGAATTCGCGGGTGGTTAGATGAGGCGTAGTAGTGGATAATAGTGCTTGGCATAGAGGCTGAGAGGCTTTATAAGGCATTTCGAGACAATATGATGGAACCCTTGGAGAGTAAATCGACCCCGTTGAACCCAAATCCGGGATCAGATTTGAACTTTGATCATTAATTTTTGAACTTTTTCCTTTAAAATTGGGATTTTTTCATATTTTAGCATTGTATTGTGGCAAACATTTGGGACTCTAGAAGCGTTTTTTTAATTCGTAGTTGTTCAGGATAAATTGAAGATTGCAAATATTGTTGTCTTGCTACTGCACGTATTGGTTGATTTTAATAATACCGTTAATATGATATACCTGAAACGTGTTGCGCTTCCGATTATTGCATTCGTGACACCGCTTCTTATCAAAGTCTTCAAAATTTCTAGGCATTGAATCATCACTATCCGACGAACTATCTTCGTTACAAATCATTTCTCCACAAGTGTCAGGAAAATAAGTGACCTTATACCAGGTGACAATCAGCGCCCATTTCAACTTGAGACGTTCAATGTCCGGAAATGCGTCCTCTATCTCGCGACGTGCCTTCTTCAGGTCGGATTTACGTTTAGATTGACGGTAGTAAATGTTTCCAGTCTCCCGAATATCAACATCAGCCCTTAAAGAAATCTAATAAAAGGCACAAGATGGCAGATCTCGATCACTATAATGCAACTTTTTGGCCAAAAACCGTTATTGTTGTAATTTTTCTTGTAAAGTTGATACATAGCATGGTTGGCATATTCGGTAATGCAAAGGAACACCTCAATACCCACCAATATGGTCCAATAGCGCTGAATTCGCGGTTAACGGGCCCGCACTCCGGCGTAAATGTCGCGATGGGACTGGCAAAGGATATTGCTCCGTTCACGTTTACCCAAAGCGAATGATAAGCTTGGCCGAAGAAATGAAACGGCATTTTTAACTGAAACTCTTCGGAACTTGTGTCATCGCCTCGCTCCAACTTTTTATCCCTCATAGAAGTGCCATGGGGGAAGAAATGCTTTAGAGGGACGATGGCTAAAGCAAATGACAGCCATGCGGTGGTGACGATATACAGGAGCAGTAGTCGAGCTGTCGCCATTGCTGGAAATTGAGGTTTTAATGGATTTGCGATAAGGAAAGCTAAAGCTACCCTCCCTATGGTTAAAACAAAATTCCGAAACCATAGGGAGGGTATCATGGATTTGAATTCCAAATTTTTTGAAATCCTTAAAAACACTTTCTCTGGATAATTTCGATGCGCTGAGCACGAATCTGAAGTTAGTTTGTTGTTGAGTCTCAAAAAAAAGTTTTTTCCTAGTCAATACTTTGGATTTAGATGCATATACTGTATCAGGGAGATCGCGTCGGGAATTTCTACTGTTACGGCACAATACAATATTCGTAATGAAAAAAATTATAGTAGGTCTAAGTATCTGCCTGCCTATATCAACACTACCATAGCTTTCCTTATCGCAAATCCATTAAAACTTCAATTTATAGCAATGGTGACAGCTCGACTACTGCTCCTGTATGTCACCACCGCTTGGCTATGTCACCACCTCACTTATGTCCCAGCCTCACTTAAGTCCCACCCCGTGGGGTGGGACTTAAGTGAGGCTTGACTGTACAATATTCGTAATCAAAAAACTTAAAAAGAGGAACGATGGATAAAGCAAATGAAAACCATGCGGTGGTGATGATATAAAGGTGCAGTAGTTGACCTGTCGCCATTGCGGTAAAATAAAGTTTTTTTTTCACATTACGAATATTGTAAATCTAAAAGTGCCAAACGATCATTTACCCTCAAAATTGAGGTGAGTGAAAGTCCCGGGGAAGTAAAATTAGACCGTGTTTGAGGAATAGAGAGATAAAATTATCCATTTCATAGGCTTAAATACGACTTTTCATATTCTGATTGAGATTAGCAGAGCATTTTCTCTGCCAAAATTGCTTTTGGTCCTAAACTTTGTGGCTGAATTGAATTAAAATTAAGTTTTAGGAGGATGTCATATAGGTAGATCCTGGATAAAATAATCCATACTCTCAGCTAAGAGCAGAATAATGAATGTTGAAAACTGGAGCGCAATTTAAATAGTGAAGAGAGCCGTTCACCTCAATCGGTAAAATTTTAGTTGGGACCAAAATTGACTGCGTCGAATTGACTCCGGTCATTGATTCCATTCTTTGTATGAACAGGTTTGTTCTAAGCGAGAACTTTTCTGACCTAAAATCGTTTTTTGTTTTGCGGCATTCCTTGTGTGAACAGGTGCAATGGCTTAATCGAAGAGAATAAGATCCATGGAATTTATCAATGACGATCCCAGTTAACGGTTTAAGGGGAATAATAA